>CAUYSK010059857.1:0-29928 GCA_963575035.1 Avahi laniger
AGTCCCAGCTACTTGGGAGGCTGAGACAGTAGGATTGCTTGAGTTCAGGAGTTTGAGGTTGCTGTGAGCTAGGCTGACGCCACGGCACTCGCTCCAGGCAAGAGAGTGAGACCCTGTCTCAAAAAAAAAAAAAAAAAAGAAAAGAGCTTTAAAGCCAATTCAAACAGTGATACAAGAAGCTTTAACACTTAGGTTACATGACCCAGCAGACTCCATGATACTAGTGGAATCTGTGCTAGGAAAAGGTACCATGTGGTGTCTCCACCAAGCCCCCAGAATAGGTTCATATGAAGATTCCTGGGATTCTAAAGCAATATCAAGTCATTTTCAGCAGAGAACTATACGTCATTTGTAAAAGAGTTCTTGCCATATTACTAGGCCTTCATAAAGAAAGAGCATATGGCCATAAGACATCAATAACCATGTAACTATAACTACCCAAAATAAGCTGCACATGTCAAACACTCCAAGTCATATGGTTGGGTGGGCTGAGAAGCACTAGGATCAGGCTCAAGCAGGTTCAGAGAGCTTCACGAGGAGATATACAGATGTTCATGTCATTCACCATTGTGAGAGTCACGCCACTTGCAGAGATCATAGCTATTGTCTCATGGGGTGTTCCCTATAATAGCCGACAGAGGAAGAAAAAACGCAAACTTGGTTCACATCTGAGTCAGCTCAGTATATGGAAGCAATCCTAAACTGAATTGCTGCTGCCTCTACAAAGTGGCTCTGAAAGATGTTAGTAAGGGGAAATCCTCAGTGGACAAAATTTCAAGTGTGCACCTGATCTTCTACTTTATGTGAAGAGAAAGGTGGTCCAAGATAAGGATATACATAAACTCATGGGCAACGGTGAATGGCTTGATTGGCTCAGCAGAGACCTAGAAGGAATAAGATGAAATATTTGGGACAAGAAGGTCTGAGGAAGAGCCATGTGGGACAACTTAGGCTAGCAGTGGACTTCTCAGCAGAAACCTTACAAGCCAGGAGAAAGTGATATATTCAAAGTGCTAAAGAGAAAAACTGCCAACCAAGAATAATTTACCTGGCAAAGTTGTCCTTCAGAAATGAAGGTGAGAAAAATATTTTCCCAGACAAACAAAAGCCAAGGGAGTTCATCATCACCAGACATGTCTAATAAAAAAAAATGCTAAAAATAGTTCTTAAAGCTGAAAGAAAAGAATGCTAATTAGTAATACAAAAGCATACAAAAGTATAAAACTCACTGGTAAAAGAAAGTGCATAGTCAAATTTAGAATATTCTTGTGTCATAATGGTAGCATATAAGATACTTTTATCTTTAATATGAAGGTTGAAAGGCAAAACTATTAAAAATAATAATAGCTATAATAATTTGTTAAGGGCTAAACATACAAAAAGATGAAAATTATGCCATAAAAAACATAAAATATGAGGAGTAGGGTGGAGTAAAAGTGTAGAGGTTTTTTTTTAATGTAATCAAGGTTACATTGCTGTAAGTTTAAGATAGGCTGTTATAAGTATTAAATGTTTTATGAGAACCTCACATTAACTACAAAGCAAAAACTTATAATAGATACACAAAAGATAAAAAGTAAGCAATCAAAGTATACCACTAGAAAAAATCACCTAATCACAAAGGAAGACAGCAAGAGAGAAAGAAAGAAACAAAGGTTCTACAAAAGAACCAGAAAACAATTAACAAAACGGCAATAGTAAGTCCTTACATATCAATTATTACCTTGAATGTAAATGGATTAAATTCTCCAATGAAAAGACATAGAGTGTCTGAATGGATAAAATAAAAACAAGCTCCAACTATATACTGCATACAAAAGAGTCATTTCACATTCAAGGACACAAACAAATTGAAAGTGAAAAGATTCCATGAAAATGGAAACCAAGGAAAACAGGAATAGCTGTATTTATTTTAGATAAAATAGACTTTAAGTCAAAAACTGTGAAAGAAGACAAAGAAAGTCATTATATAATGATAAACGGATCAATTCAGCAAAAGGATATAACAATTGTAAGTATATATGTACCCAACATTGGAGCACCTGAATATATAAAGCAAGTATTAATAGATTTGAAGAGAGAGATAGTCTGCAATACAATAATAGTAGGGGAATTCAATACTCCACTTTCAGCAATGAACAGATCACCCTGACAGAAAATCAATGTGGAAACATTGAACTTGAGCTACACTTTAGACTAAATAGACCTAACAGACATATACAGAACATTTCATCCAACAACAGCAGAATACACATTCTTCTTAAGTGCACATATGTTAGGTTGCAAAACAAGTCTTTACAAATTTAAGAAAATTGAAATTATGTCGTGTCTTCTCTGACTATAATGGCATGAAATTAAAAATCAATAATAGGAAAAATTTAGGAAAATTCTTAAGTGTGGAAATCAAACAACATGCTCCTGAACAACCAGTGGGTAGGAATTAAAAGGGAAATTTAAAAATATTTTGATATAAACAAAAATGGAAACACAACATACCAACCCTTATAAGATATAGCGAAAGCAGTTCTGACAGGGAAGTTTACAGCTATAAAATGCCTACATCAAAAAAGAAGAAAGAGAAAATAAACAACCTAATGTTACACTAAGCAACTAGAAGAAAAAGGAAGAAAGTAAACCATAGTTAATAGAAAGGGGAAAAATAGTAAAGATCAGAGCAGAAATAAATGAAATAGAGACTAGAAAAACAATAGAAAAGATTGATGAAACTAAGGTTTTTTTTTTTTGCACATATAAACAAAATCAGCAAACTTCTAACTAGATTAGCTAAGAAAAAAATAGAGAAAGCTCAAATTAATAAAATCAGAAATGAAAAAGGAGACATTACAACTGACACCACAGAAATACAAAGGATCATAAGACACCAGTATGCACAATTATATGCCAACAAATTGGATAACCTAAAAGGGATGGATAAATTTCTAGATGCACACAACTTACAAAGACTGAATCATGAAGAAATAAAAAATATGAACAGACCAATAATGAGTAAAGAGATTGAGTTGGTAATAAAAACTTTCCCATCAAAGTAAAGCTCAGAACCTGATGGCTTCATTGCCAAATGCTACCAAACACTGAGATAACTGAACCAGTCTTCCTCAAACTCTTCCAAGAAATTGAAGAGGAGGAAACACTTCCAAACCAATTTTATGAGGCCAGCATTACCCTGATACCAAAACCAGACAAGGACACTACAAGAAGAGAATATTACAGGCAAATATCCCTGATGATCATAGATGCAAAAATCCCCAAAAAGATACTAAAAGAATATTAAAATACAATGCATATTAAAAGGCTCAGTCATGATCAAGTGGGATTTATCCCTGGGACGGTTTAACAAATGCAAATCAATGTGATACACCACATTAACAAAATGAAGGACAAAAACCCCATGATTATCTCAATAGATACAGGAAAGGCATTTAACAGCATTGAACATCCATTTATGAAAAAACCTCTCAAGTTAGTTATAAGGAATGTACCTCAAAACATTAACAGCCAAATATGGCAAGCCCATCACTGACATCATATTCAATGTTAAAAAGTTGAAATCTTCTCCCCTAGATCAGAAACAAAAGAAGGATGCCCATTCTCACCACTTCTATTCAACATAGTACTGGAAAAAATAGCCAGAGCAATTAGGCAGGAGAAAGAAATAAAAGGTATCCACATCAGATAGGAAGAAGTTAAATTGTCTCTGTTAGTAGAAAATTAGTAGCATTTCTATATATTACAATAAACTACCTGAAAAAGAAATCAAGAAAACAATCCCATTAACAATAGCTACAAAAAAAAAGATAAAATACTTAAGTATTATAATATTAAATTTAATCAATGAAATGAAAGACCTATACACTTAAACTATAAAACATTGATGAAAGAAATTAAAGAAGATACAAATAAATGGAAAGATATTCTGTGCTCACGGATTGGAAGAATTAATAGTGTTAAAATGTCCGTAGTAACCAAAGCAATCTACAGAGTCAATGCAATCTCTATTAAAATTTCAATGACATGCTTCATAGAAATAGAAAAAACAATCCTAAAATTTGTATGAAGCTGTAAAAGATCCTGAATAGCCAAAGCAATTTTGAGCAAGAGGAACAAAGTCAGAGTCATCATATTACCTGATTTCAAAATCTACTACAAAACTCTAGTAATCAAAATAGCAGGGTCCTGGAATAAAAACAGACACAAAGACCAACGGGACAGAATAGATAGCCCAGAAATATGTAAATCCATGAATTTACAATCAACTGATTTTTGACAAAGATGCCAAGAATACAAAGTGGGGAAAGGATAGTCTCTTTAATAATAGTCCTGGGAAAACTGGATATCCACATGCAGAAGAATAAAATTAGACACTCAGCTTACACCACATACAAAAATCAACCCAAAATAAATTAAAGATTTAAATGTAAGACCTGAAACTGTAAAATGACTGGAAAAAAACATAGAAGAAAAGCTACATTATATTAGTTTTGGCAATGATTTTTTTCTACAGGACCCCCAAAATACAGGAAACAAAAGCAAAAATACACAAATGGAATTACATTTACTAAGCTTCTGCACAACCAAGAAAACGATCAACACAGTAAAAAGACAACATATGGAATGGGAGAAAATATTGTCACACATCTGATAAGGGCTTAATATTTAAAATACAGATGGTCCCCCCACTTACGACAGTTTGACCTAAAGATTTTCAACTTCACGATGATGCATTCAGTAAAAAACATACTTTGAGTACCCATACAACCATTGTTTCCCACTTTCAGTACAGTATTCAATAAATTACATGAAATATTCAACACTTTATTATAAAATAGGCTTTGTGTTAGATGATTTTTCCCAACTAAATGCTAATTTAAGTGTTCTGAGCATGTTTAAGGTAGGCAAGGTTAAGCTATGTTGTTTAGGAGATTAGGTGCATTTAATGCATTTTTGACTTTTGATATTTTCAATACACAGTGGGTTTATCTGGATATAATCCTATCCTAAGTCGAGGAGCATCTGTATATATGAAACTTAACTCAATAGCAAGAAAACAAATAACCCTATTGAAAATTGGGCAAAGAACCTGAATAGACATTTATCAAAATAAGACATATAAATAGCCAATAGATATATGAAAAACTGCTCAACAGTTCTAATTATCAAGTAAATGCAAATTAAAATCATAATGAGATATCACCTTGCACCTGTTAGAATAGCTTTATCAAAAAGGAAGGATAACAAGTGTTGAGCAGATGCAGAGAAAATGTAAGCCTTGTACAATGTTGGTGGGGATATAAATTATTACAGCCTTTAAGGAAAGGAGTATGGAGGTTCCTCAAAAAATTAAAAATAGAACTACTATATGAGCCAGCAATCCTACTACTGGGTATGTATTCACAGGAGATTAAACCAGTATATCAAAGAGGTGGCAGCCCTCTCATGTTCATTGTGAAATTATTCATAATAGTCAAGATACAAAATCAACCTGTGTCCATCAACAGATGAATGGATAAGGAAAATACGGTATTTATACAAAATGGGATACTATTCAGCCACAGAAATGAAGGAAATTGTAACGTTTATGACAACACGGATGTATTATACCTGGAGGACGTTATATTAAGTGAAATAAGCCAGGCACAGAAAGACAAATACCACACGATCTCACTTATGTTTGGAATCTAAAAAAGTAGAACTCATAGAAGCAGAGAATAGAATGGTGTGTTACCAGAAGTGGGGGATGAGGAGGACTGAGGTGAAAGAATACAAAATTTCAGTTAAACAGAAGGAGTAAGTTCAAGAGATCTATTGTACAACATTGTGACTATGTTAATAATAACACACTGTATGCTTGAAGAATGCTTAGAGAGCAGATTTGAATTATTCTCATCACCAATAAATGGTAAGGTGTGAGGTATACATATGTTAATTAGCTTGATTTAGTCATTCCACAATGTATAAATATTTCAAAATATCATATTGTACACCATAAATGTATACAATTTTTATTTGTCAATTAAAAAACCTGGATGGAGGAGGAAATCAATTAATAATTTTTAAAAATAAATAAATTAATAGATCCATATTATATTCACAGCCCCAAGATTGTGCAAAGTATGCACATGGGAGTGAGAGGAGTTAATATGGGAAATATTTTTTCTTTGCTTTTCTTTCTGCCTTGAAGGTAGTTGTGTGAGACTATGATTCCTGGTTGCAGCCATCTTGTCACCCTGAGGCAACAAACTTAAGGAAAGAAATGCAACTTGCTGAGCACAGCAGGGCAGAAGGGTATGAACAGCTGGGTCTTTAATGACATCATTGAACTGCTGCAGCTGACCTGAAATCGCCTACCACCGGAATTCTTTATATGTGAGATATTTACATGTTCTTAGTGCTTCAGTTGTGTGGTTTAAACTTGATAATTGGATATTTTTTAACTTGTTTCTGAATAAACCCTTGCAAGCTCATAAGTACAGTATATCATTTATTAGAAATTGTAAAACATGCATATATAGTAAAAGTATAAAAATATACATAAGAGACATGCACACCCACTTTGATACAGTGGCTCCTCTAGGTGGATGGAAATTACATCAGGGAGTAATACGAAAGGGGGCTCCATCTGTACCTATAATGTACCATTTATTTCATTTTTAAAAGTCCTGGAGAAAACATACCATATGTTAAAATCTGTTAAAGATATGTAGAGGCACTTACATTCTTTCTCCTTCTTTTTCTCTGTGTTTGAAATACTTTAATATAATAAAATATATTGTAAAATGGAAAAAAAAAAAACTAAAACAAGAGACACTTTTCCAAATTCAGGAATATTCAGTACTCTTGTGGCAGAGAGTTGTTTACCCATTCAGCCAGCCCCTTCACCATCCCTTCCTCATCCTCTGCGCCCAGATCTTGAGAAGAAGGACAAGGACAAACAATGATCTCACTGGAAGGCAGCAGCCCCTTCCTAACGACCACATCAAGGAGGGGATTTTGGAACAATCTATAATCCTTCCCCTTAGCAGGGAAAGTGCGAGGAGCCACGGATTCTCTTTATCTCTGGACCACCATTCACCTAACAGGCCTCCAAATGCTTGATTTAACTATGCAAAAACACTACTAATTATATTCATTTATGTGACTGACTTACCATTTGAATCTAATTGCCATGCAGCAAAATAACTGTTAAAGCATATCATTAAACTACTTTAATAATTATAGAGAGATTTTCTTGTCCTCCTAGTTCAATCCTAAACGTTAGGGCAGGAACCTCACCCCCTAACTTTTGTATATTCTTAAATTAGCTAGGGAAGAACAGTGTGGAAATGCTTGCAGACTACCGTTTTGTCAGAAACGTGCGTCTGCTGAATGGCTGAGACTTCTAGCAAACAGCTCCACAACCCTGCTCGGGTATATTTCCTGTTTTTGTCAGTTTGGACGTTATAACAAATTACCATCAACTGGGTGGCTTAAACAACAAAATTGATTCTCACAGTTCTGAAGGCTGGGAAGTTTGAGATCAGGGTGCCAGCATGGTCGGGCTCCGGCAAGGGCCCTCTGCGGGGCTGTAGACTGCCCACTTCTCTTCGCAGACTCGCGTGGCAGGAAGACGGCGAACTAGCTCTCTGGCCTCTTCTTACAACAATGCTAAGCCTACTCATGAGAACGCCACCTTCATGACTTAATTACTCCCTGAAGGCCCCACCTCTAAGTGCCATCAATCACCCTGGGGATTAGATTTCAACATATGAATTTTGGGGGACGTGAACATCCAGTCCACGACATTCGTCATGGGCTCTCCTCACAGTCCAGAACATTCGCCATACACTGTCCTCACACCAAGCATTTTTCCCTCTATTTCATTCCACTTCTTTCCCCAGGGATGTCCTCATTTCACACTACCCACATCTGCCACACTCGACGCAACTTTCTCATTCATCCCTTCTCCCCTGAAAACTTGCTTACACCTGCCACGTCTTTATTCTTTCTACCACCCCCTTCCCCCGGGGGGTTCTCCCTCAGGACCCACTTTCTGTCCTTTGAGAACACAGCTCAGTTACGGGTTCACTGTCTTTATCTGATCTAACTTCTCATCTCGCTCCACGTTTTTGTCCCTTCAAGGGCTTGACTCCTTGAAGTCACGATGTCTTCCAGTGGCTTCTCTTGTGAAGACCATTTCTCTTTCAGAATCTGCCAGCTCAAAAGAGTGGGGCAGCTGTTCAGGAGGCTGAGGCAGGAGGATTGCTTGAGGCCAGGGATTCAAGTCCAGGAGTTAGTCTCTACTAAATAAATAAAATAAAATAAATAAATGTTTTTAAAAATCAAGCAATTATCTCGAAGGGATAAATGTTTGAGAGGATGATATGCTAGTTACCCTGATCTGATCGCTGTATATTACACATCCTGAAACATCACCATGTACAATTACTATTTGTCCATTAAAACATGATTCTTTAAGAAAAAGAGTGGGGCAGTAGAGGACGAGAGAGCAGCCTTCTCATTTATTAAGGGTACTCCCACAACTATGTCAGGAAGCCACCCTCTTTTTGCAGTCTAATGGTTTAAAGTCAATTTGTCTATTCAGAGTTCTTCAAACCACACTGGTGGTTGGCTGCCTCTTCCCTCATGGCCCATGACTCCAGATCTATTTCTTCTGTTCCCCTCAGCCTTTGATCCACCTTCTTCCTCTATACCCCACCAACCAGTTTTATCCTTAACAAATCACCGTCTTCACTGATTACCCTTCAGTCTCCTTGACATTTTTTTGAAACTCTCGACTGTCAAACACTGTGCCAAGCCCTGGAGAGAGGGAACAGCACTAACGTGGCGCCTGCCCCATGGAGCTCCACAATCCAGTGACGGTGACGGAAACGGAAACGCATGTGAACGCGTGCACACACACACACACACACACACACACACACTCTAATAATTTTCCTAAATGTTATGAATAAAAAGCACTACAAAAGCATGTCAGAGAGAGACAAAATCTTTTCTGTCAGGACAGGGAAAGTCTCCATGAGCTATGACCTGAAGGATGAGGAGTGAGCCAGATTAAAAGGCGGGAGAAAAGCATTCTGAGCAGAGACTGGCACTCAAACCATCTCAGTTTTCCCAACATCTTAACACTGTCTTACAACCTGGATTTTCTCCATTCTGGATTGGCAGTTAGCTATTTTAACGTGCCGTGTTAAGCAACCTAGATTCCTCACCTTTTTCCAAACCCACCCACTCATTTGCAATCGTACATTCCAGGTCGCTGCTACAGTTTATTCTTGCTCCTAGAATAGTTGAACCCTGTGAGATTGTCATCTTTATAGGTCAATGTTGGCAAATATCAGAAATTCGATGTGGTTTAAACTTAAATGTTATTTATAACGTATAAACTGGTTGGTCATCTTTATAACCACTTCTGGTTAGAGAATCTCCTTTTAAATTTTTATTGCAACCCTGCACTGAGCATGTATCCACATTGGTCATTAAGACTTCCAGGGGAAAAGATTTTGGAACAACTTAAAATAGTCACCCATGCCACTACTTCATAACCAGTGAATTACTTCTCACATTTCATCTATCCCCCACTATTTTCTTCAAATATATATATATATATATATATATAAGAAGAAACTGTTTTATATATATATACAAATTTTTATATATATATATAAAAGGACAAAGTGTTTCCTTCTCTTCTGTAGAATAGTATTACAGACAATGATAACTTTTATTTAGTCATTTTTCTCTGTCATCCTTCTCCATACAGCTACTCTGAAATGGCTCCACTAGCACTGCCCTTGTGGTTTCTGCATAAAATGAGCAAAGAGTATACAAGGTAATAAAATTAACATAAAGTTTTCACATTATCGCACTTGAAGCACAATCCTGTAAATTCCATAAGGCAGATAATGTTGTCTCCACTTTACAGATTGGAAAACTGAGTCTCAGAGATGAAATTGAGCAAAGAAGTCATCAAGTCTCCCTTTTCTCTAAGAGAAATAACATTGTCAAGGTTATTAACAGTCAATAAACTGTCATAGGCTCAACATAGTTGAGGATATTGGCTTTCCTTGTACTTACAAAAGATGACGAAACTGGAAGTTCTTTTCACTCCAATGAGGAAGACACCCTAAGGAATTATCATATAGGCAACTGTGAAGTGGTAAAGTCAAACTAGTACTCACTTCTTCTGACTCGATTGCTATGATCTTTCCGTGTAACCTCGCCTTCTCTTGATTTATGTCTTTCATGGGCATGGGAGGGGCAATGGAAGAGAGTCAGGACACCTCATGAAAGCAAATTCTTCGGCTTTCTTACATAAGGTAAGTAGACTAGGTTGGCGAGGGTAGACTAGGTGAGCTAGGACTGCTCGGAGCCTCTGCGCATTTGCACTTGTCCTCTGTTACCAGCTGTCACAACCTTGCCCTGACCCTCTGCTCCGCTGGTCAACCTCTTTCGTCTCTCTGTATCGCCTAGTGGAGGAGTGGTAGAAGGAAGGAGTTTAGAAACAATGCTAGTCCAAGGCTTACTCCCAAATAGGGAAGAAAATGATTGGAGAAAGAACAGAGTGAAGGCAAGGTGAAGAGCCCCTGTAACAGCCGACAGCACACACAGTACTTGTGTTCTCTGCTAGGATTTTACCCACTCTGATCTCCCCCTGTTCTCTAAACCGACCCCTATGTTAAAAAAAAAAAAACTGTTGCACATATCTTCTTTTAAAAACTTTAGATTCTACTTAAACAAACAGCTCTACAGCCTGGTAATCTCAAAGTCAAGTGGAAAGAGAAAGGATTGCCATCTCGCCAATCACTATCAATTGGGTCCCTTTATTATGCATTCTACAGCCATCCCAACTCGTTCTGCATTTCCAGAGGCCTGGGGCATGCCTTGTCTTTGAGAAAGGGAAGGGAACAAATGCTTAATTAAACAGCTATTATGTGCCAGGTACTGTGCTAGGAAATTTACATAATGATACTTTCCCTGGAAAGTAAAAATAAGGAAGTAAAGAAGGAAGAAACGGAGAAACCCCTGATGTGGTGGTGATCTTTGTTTCAACAGGGAAAGAGGACTTTTCATTTTTCCAAATGTTATGCAGGATGTGATTTTCTGAAGACCAATTTAGTGACCAGTTGGAATAAGGGACAAATTTGGGCAGCTCTCTGAGCTGGAGAAAATACCTGTAAATTTGCCACCTCCCTTCACCCTCTCATTCCACCCTTCCTCCCTCCCTACCCTAAGATGAAATGATCTGGGACAAACTAATTGAGAAAACTAGTAGTGCATGCCTTCGGGAGGTTTTATTAATGGAACCAGACACACTGCTATAACAGAATGTACGACTGCTCTTTTACATTGATCTAATTAGAACATTTACATACTGAATGCCTCCTGGACAATTCCCTACCAATGACACTTACTGTGTGCACCAGGCAAGGCTACTCTTTAGGTGAAATTGAACAAAGAAGTCATCAAGTCTCCTTTTTCTCTAAGAAAAATAATATTGTCAAGGTTATTAACAGTCAATAAGCTGTCACAGGCTCAGCGTAGATGGGGATATTGGGTTTCCTTGTGCTTATGAAAGATGGGGAAACCGGAAGTTCTTTTCACCCTGAAAGGAAGACACCCTAGCATGATGAGAAGAAATAGCTCTATGATTTTGAACAGAGAAGGAAAGTAAGAAGAGTATGCGGATTACCTGAGAATAAAATGCAAAAATATTAGATAATTTCAGTGATTATACTGTAGTTAATATTTCATGGCCGTGTGCCATTTTATAATGACTCAAGTATTTTTACAGATTTTAGCTCTTTTTATTCTCACACTAACTCTGTGAAATCGGGATTGTTTTAGAGATGTGGGAAATTGAACACATGGCCAGTGTCACTCATGCCATTAGAGGCAGAGTAGGACAAGAACCCAGGAAATACAGCTCTTTGTTCAAGCTCTCTTTTACATATATGAGTGGAAAAGAATATTTTCCATGTTTGATTTCTTCACCATTTTTCATACATTCCTCCTAGCAACCCTGCCCCACCCATAATTTTTTTTTTTTTTACTGTTCTTCATTGTTCTGAAGCATCCATGAGATGGGAGATGGAATCTCTGTATAAATTTAGTACATCATCGATATTTAGAGCATATTGAATGATTGCTCATAACAGGGGTTATCTGAAAACACAATTTTTTTAGAACCCCCATCTTAAAGGGAGATTAAATCGAAAGCCGCTATTTAGATACTGTCCTGAGGGGAACTGCTTCTATGTCCTAGTTTTAGACAAGATTTCAAGGTTCTATAAAGTTCAAAATATGATGATATGAGTAAAAATAGATATTAGCATAAACTAATATATGCAATGCTAAAAGGGAAAAATACTTCTAAATTTCTTTGCCTTTTCTTTCCAATCTACTTCATTCTCTTCTTTACTCTGTGTCTATACTCACAAAAGATAGGAACCTAACACACTTAGAATGAGATTAAGTTAAAACTTTTCAAAAAATGATTGAGGCACAACCTCTTATCCCTAAACTAAAGAAATAACAAATATCTTCTGTTAAGCAAAAGAAACCATTCATGATTCAAAAGAGAAATCACAAGATATTTCCCTAGTCAAAGAGCATTAGTATGCAAAATACATTAAGTACTAGAATCACATTAAAGGGATAGAAGACCTGATCCAAAGAAGGCTGTTTATATTGTTGACCAACAGATGAACGAACATTGTTTCTGACCATGATGAGCTTTTTATGGGTAGTCAATGCTCACAGTGTTGGAGAAACAGATCGTTCAGACACAAGCCAGACATTTACAGAAAAGTCATTCATCCCAGATGCTCTTATTTTCATATTGAAATTTTCCACCAGTGGCTTAATAATTATGCTGTTGCATATACTGTGCAAGCTAGACATATGCGTTCCTTTATGAGACCTGGAGGCCTTGTCTGGGCAGCACATTCAGTTGGCCTCCAGCCTAACGACCTAGTTGTAGAGACTCCATTCCACTGGTTTCTCCAGCGTTGTTCAGGCTGGAGGAAGAACAGCTCCTCCTAGCTTCAACCCACAGAGAACCAACAACCATAGAGATGATTAAATTTTCTGTTCTATTACATATGTTTATCAAATTACAATTCAAGTGTGTAAGGAAAATGTGACTCCTTTATAACTAATCTGACACTCTTCATAAAAGGCTCCAAACAATTAAGTAATGGAGGGAAAATTAAATTTAGTCTAATATGGATTATAATGTAATCTGAGCCAATAATTGAAAATCTCTCTCTCTTAGTTTAAAAACATTCTTTGGAAGATGTTCATTTCATCATTAGACTTTTCCATGCCTCTTTTGCTGCAGTCCAAAACAGTGTCCTGGTACGTGGTAAAGACTTATAAAACTTCACAGTGTTGGAGTTAGTGGGATCCCACAGACTTGCGCTGGCTCTTGGACATTCATTGGCTCTCTGCAGTCTTCTGTGTAATGGCCGGCTCATTCCCACATCGGAGCACACTGTTATACTCCACAGCTGATACTTGTAGTTGATGAACTTGCGGTAGATTCTTTCTGTGGTTGGTGCTTGGTGGCCCATCCTGTGGATTTGATCTCTGCTCCACTCCTTCACTCTCGTTGGTGCTATGGATCCCTTTGAGTCTCCGTCACATTCTCTGTCCAACTCATGTCTTCCATTGTCCCTCTCAGCCCTTGGAACGACAATCTCCAGGGTTGCCCACTGGCCTTCATCTCATTATTCATGACACACTGTAACCAATGGAGGTTCTGGAGTGTGAACTAAAGCCTCTGTCTGCCTGCGCCCCCTACTCTGCTGCGTTACAATGCAGGGACTGCCCCGTATTAGCGCAAGGACATCCTGTCCAGTATCTCTGCTGAGTTCCAAACAACAGTGGAACAAAAGTCCCTCTATCGTCTATTTAAATCTTAACCTGGCTAATTCGCCTCCTGTCCATTCAGATCTTTGAGACCCCAAAGACTGTTGAGACACGATTCTGGTATTAATAGCTTTCCTCTCCTGGCCCACTCATCTACTCCCCGCTAACCGCTGGATTTGAAGGATAGAGGAGTTGGGGGAAGGGGTGTCCACTTTTTCTGCCGAACTTAATAGATCATTCCCTTATGTCATATGTTTCTCTCTTCCAAAATGATTTTCTCTCTCTTTTTTTTCTTACTGGACCAAATACTGATAAACGGAAACAGATTTATTATTAAGTCAGGAAATTTTGTAAAATATTATATACTTCTTACATAGATGTAGGAAAAATTTCAGAGGCAGAGAAAAAAGAGGGAAAGTTCTTTCAGAGCCTAGCATTTGACCGGAGGTCATTTGTTTTGTCTTAGATCCTTACTAAACTGCCACATTTTACAATCTTGTCCTAAGGCTTATTATGGAAGACCGAAATAGCAGTTTTTATCTTCTCTTCCAACTACCTACAGTCCTCTGCTATAAGCAGTTTCTAGATATCAGGCTCTGCGTGAGCTGACCGAATATCCAACCTGTTTTCTTAACCTGTTTATTTTAGAAATTGTTTTCATAGTTTCAAGGACAAAGTGAATACATTTCTTTTTTATAGTTCCCTTTGGTCTTTTGGTGTTTGATTTGTTTGCTGTCCTATGTTTGACTTGAATAGTCCAAGACCTTCATAAATGTGGGAAGAGGGGGGAGACTGCACAAATTCATTTTTATGCTTACTAATAATAGTACTCCTCCAAAAGAAGAAATTGTCTTAAATATTTAGCCAGCTTGAATAAAACTCCATATGCCTGAGGTAAGTGGGGAAAATCTCAAAGGTTAAGTAGACTAATCAATCTTAAATGCTTTCCGTGAACAAATTTTTTTCTTTTCTTATCTTTCCACTGGATTTTTTTCCAAACAAGCAAAATTTAAAGCATTTTTATTTTTTCAAGAAAGAATAAACAGTGTTCCACTTCGGGGCCCAGTAACCAGAATCAAACTATCCTTGTCTCACAAGGAAAAAGTCCATCATTCTTCATCCTGGGCTGGAAAGATAAAGCAGTATTTTCTGTGTGATTTCCATGAATTATCTTCACTAGCATGTGGCCTTCAGAGAAATTTTTTTAATAGACTGAATCATTGAAACAATGAACCTGATTTCCATGACCTCTCTAAGTTTACAGTTCTGTTTTGTGCTCCCTCAGGATAGATATTCTTCAAGCCATTTTTCTGTTAGGTATACATAGTCAAACCCCTCCACCCAAAAGATTCTGTCCACAGAGGCTATTCAATACCCCTTGCTTGATAAAGGTAACGTGTGGTCAAGGTTCTGGTCTGAAACTCCACGGGGTTTGACTGGAATAATTGACTAAAATAGGCTGTGGTACAATCCCACAGTATGACACATTGCCAGGGATCCAAAAGTTAGTATAACGTTGGCCAGACATTACTTTGGAAGGCCAAGGTGTTCGGTGGGAAGATTGCTTGAGACCAGGAGTTCGAGACCAGCCTGGGCAACACAGGGAGATCCCATCTCTGCACACGCACAAGTTAATGTAACATATCTGAGACCAGCAACTCATACTCTCCATCACATGGTAAATCTTAGGGTTTTCCTGACAAAGGAATAGTACTGTTGGCTAACACTGTTGGCTAATGGGTTAGAGATACCATATAGCAATTTTTTGCTCTTTTCAGTGTTAAACAGATTATTGAAAAATTGTCATGTCTTCCATACCCTACTCTATATAAAAGTTCTACCTGTAGCCAAAAGAAACATTTGCCTTTCATGTTCCAAGTCATATATGCAAGCAATGTACTCTCAAATGTGAATTTCTCAGTTCTCTAAGCAGCAAAGCTTATGGATGCTGAAGAATTGGCATATATTTAACAGATTTATTTTTATATTTTATAAATTGCAATACGCAGATTGCCACAGAAGCAATTCTGGAGAATAAATACTAAGATAATACTAAGATTTCATTGAGGATGATATTTAGAACAACATCATTAATGATTTCAGAATTAAACCTTATATTCGCGGTAGGTTTCATGTAATACCGGTCCAAATTTCATCCAACCATAAAAATCATTTTGAACTAATATGATAGGAAATTAGATGAGCCATAATGTCTGGGCAAAATCAGCTAAGTTTAAAATGTAATGGCATATATAAATGTATATATTATAAATATAAATGAAACAGATCACAGGGTAGTCAAAAAGTGACAGCTGCTTTAATTCGTAGGAGTTTAGACTTCCAGCCCCTTTGGAAATTATGAAATGAGGAATAACAAAAAAAAACTACCCCCCATTATTATCCAAGCACAAGTGGTATAAGATCATTTATCTTGATGTATGTCACCTTAGAGCACATATTATCCCTATCTCTCAAAGTGTTTTTTCCCCCTTATTTCATCTCTGACATTCATTGTAAATTTAATGATCCACATACGATTTGCTGGTGTCTCAGTCTGGTGTTTTGAATCATGAAACTAGTGCTAAATTTATGACACTGCAGTACCACTTAGTGAATCATTAAGCAGTACAGTGATTTTAATGATTTGGATCATACTGGACCTCATCACTATATAATGAGGTTCCATTTAGTGTAAATTTTATGTAAAAATTCAATTTGCAAACCAACAACATGAAACTACAACATTTTTTCTAACTTGACATTGTATTTATTTATCACACATTTCTACTGAGTTCTACTGTTAAGTTCATTAACAGAATAATACTTTATTCTATTTTCTTTTTATTAGTATAATATTTAAATGATCCTGAGAATGAAAGTGACCAGCAAGACCTTATACCACCTTAAGCTCTTTCATTGTCAAGTTTGCTCAACGCAAAGATCTCAGAAATAATTGCAGACTTTTGTGTGGTTTTAATATCTTTGATACTGTACATACTCTTTACCATTTGCAAACTGAATTGCTTTATAAGCTATCTTTCATTACCAGAACAGATTACAAATGCAGAAAAGAAACAATGGTTACGGTATGGCTCTCTTGCCTCTTCCATTTGATAAAAGTCCATAGCCTTTAACAATTATTCTTTTTATTTTTCAGAGATAAAGCTTAATATTCTAAATGATAATTGAATTAAAATGCTGACTATAGCTCAGCTATGCCCTATGAAACAATTGAAGTTTCTGTTAAGAAAAAAGCTTTGACCTCAAAGAATACATTAATTAATAATATACCAATAAGCTCTACAACTGAAATTAGTTTCATAAATAGTTAGCAGTTGATTGGGTGCTTAGTGATAATTATTTAATTAGCAGAAAAGGAAACTGAGGCTAAGAGAGATTAAAATATCTTGACTCAGATTACGTAGCTATTATATGATGACAAGGAAAAAAGCCATGTCCCTGGACTCCAACTGCTCTTTCTCAAATTTATTTTAAATATGAAAAGTAGCATAACAGTATATTCATATTTTCTGTAAAATAAATTTCTGATTTGATGTTTTATATTTCAGTTTCCTCTGTATCATTGATAGGCATGTCTGCATAATGATCTGCTTCACCCTGCATTAAATGATGGCTTTAAAAACCGAGTTCTAACAAGCACAGTAATAATAATGATAGTAAGTTCATAAGGTACACTGAAACTGAATTCTTTATAGTCTCCATGGGTAGTAAAGTATAATTTTTAAAAGTAGGTTTTTTGTTTTACCTAAGTACATGTTATTCAAAGGGCTAAACCCATAGGTGATGTAGAATTTATTTTTTTTGCTCACACTGAATAATTCATGCTTTAAAAAAGCTTTAAAAGGATTGAAAAGAAATAAGTACCTGATTTAAATAGACCCACGCTTCCAGTGGAAGCAACAAGTTATAGTGTGTTTTTAAGTCACAAAGAACCAGGAAGTCCAGTCTCCCTAAAATTCACACTTAGTCCTGAATTTACTAAGGACTGAAGTAGAAAACATAAAACATACCCACTTCAAGATTTATTTCTTTGCATCAGAAAGCACAGTGTTCTTGTTTCTGTACATATATTGAGAGGATTAAAGCATGGGAAGAGGGGTTTTAAAGTTATTTCTTCTTAGGTAGACATAAAAGCCACAGGAGACACTTGCAAAAGGCCCCCGAAGTGCAGAGTCCAGCTTGGGCAGTGGCTTTCTCATGCCCTGAGTACACAGACATCTTAGGTGATTTTAATCATCTTTTCCTAAGCCCTGTTATCACTTTGCATGGTGCTTGGGCTTCAGCTGTTACTTTGGAAGGGTTTATACTTGAGTAGGAGAATGCATGTGAATGAGAACAAGACAGAAGAAAACTCATCAAGCAGGGTATGGCAGGCCAGCCTAGGATTCCTTTGATCCCAACTTTTTCTCAGTGTTTTCTCCTATTTCTAACCTAAGTCAAATGCCTAAAATTTAGTACATAAATGTTACTAAATTTTTCATAATGACTATTAATCTCAAAAATAAAGATACATAGTACTTTCTGGTTAATATCTGTACTTGCTCCTTTTTTTTTTAGTAAGAAATAAAAGTATTCAAATATTCAAGACATTTGATTCAAATTTGCCACACTGACATCAAGGTACAAAAGCCCTCAAAATAGTATGATTCCAATGTGGTCACTCAAAGATCCTGCTTTGAAGATATTGGGGAATACACAAACTTGAGTGTGGTTGAATGTAGGAAGAATGTAACTGGAGACAGGTTTGAAAAGCAAATTAGGTTCAGATTGTGGCAGATAAACAATGTCCCAAGGAGGAATTGTATAGATACTACAGGAAAATAATAATAATAATTGAGGAAGTCTGGAAAGGGATGTGTACTTAAATCCCTAAATCTCCCCAAAATGTGTCTATTTTGATCACATTGCCACAGCACCTTTTCTTTCTACTTGAGTTGATCTGCGCAGCTATGGTCTTGGTGCCATGTTTTAGATAAGCCTTTTAAAAAACATTCTTCTTGTTTTACTCAAAGGTCTTCTTCATCACCCACTTCTTCTGGGGATCCCAGGGATCTTCAGCAAACAGAGCCATTATGAAGAGTGTTTTCTGGTCAAGTGACCAAGTGGTCATTCTTTGCTATCGTCTCAACCTAAATGTCCCCTGAGTGTGCATGGCAGGGATCAATGCTCAGCTGCCAGGTCACAGGAATTCTTGTAGAACTGGAGCCCCAGTGCCAAGCGCCCAGCCCTCAAGGTGTAACACGACCCTTCCCACCAAGTCCTGCATCTCTTCGAGGGCCCAAAGAGTGTGGTACATTCCTTCTTAGTCTTGAGGACTCACTCCCTAACCCAGATGCAGCCACTTCCATCTTTCTTTCTCCAAACCTTTTCTTTTCTTTTAGTCCCCTCTGGGATAGACTGTCATAATGTCCTCAGGGAGCTTTGGCTTTCAAAAACTAAAACTAGTAGTAATTATGGGCTGGATGCAGAAGAGAAGTTAAGCAATATCTTCAAGAAAATTCTCTTTTCTGCTGTGCAAAACAATGACCTTGAGCAAGAAAACAAAAATTTCTTGTTATTTTCTTGATATAGAAGAAGAGAAAAAAAAAGATGAAAATTTTAATTTGTCAACAAATAATTATCCTTCCAAACAGATCAATCACAACAGCTTCAACTGAGCATTTACTGTCCAGAATTCTGTCTGCACCATTAGGGGCAGTAACTAAGGACATTTATTAAGCACCAGCTTTGTGCCAGATACAGCTGTAACAGGCCCTGTCACTGAGGCACTCACAGTCAAATCAAGGCACGGTGTATATTTATAATACAAGGGAGCACTGGGACAGGGACCGATGGATTACCTATCATAGCTTAAGTGGCAGAGGATTAGCCCATAAGTATAAAGAATCACTGTGGGTGGTAAGTGACCAATGGAAGGTAGATTAAATATAAATGTCTTCATTGTGTTAATTATGTTACTATTTTTGCATTTTTATCTTCGATCACCGAATGTTTTCCACAACCCATTGATGTTTACCTTGTGAACTGACAACAAAATTTTATTCACAATTCTATAGATGGAAAATTGTTACAGAAGGAAGAAGTGATAAGGATATGGTCTCCAAAGTTCATTTGCAAATTCGGGGCTCTGATGTTAAATTCTGACTATTGACTTATTAAATTCTACTCTGCTCATAGAAATGCTTAGACCTGAGAAAAATAACTTCAGTCTATTTTTGCAAGGCTCAATGACATCTTGGTGTGACTGTCCCTGATGTAACTGCCATTTTTGGAAATTAACCACAGTTTAAACATTTGTAAGAAATGAGGACCTATGTTTAGTGATTCACTCTAGAAAGCTTCTGGATCACACCAACTTTGGTAAAATGCATTCCTTTTAATGCTTGTCAAAAAGTTGGTTTCTTGAAAAATCTCAAAACAGTAATTTAACTATATTTTAGTGATCAGATGAGTATTTGACTTCAAATATTTTAAACTTGCAATTATATCCTATTGGATTGATCTCTAAAGCTTTTGTGAGATGTGAATCAAGGAAAGTGAAATATTTAAACATCAATAATTAGGCTGCGAAGTTAAGAATCCATTAGGATGAATAGTGGACCCTCACTGCTGTACAATTCTCTTTCTTTTACCCACTAAAGTGAGTTTTTAAGACAGCTTCTCCTTTCCCCCTACTCTTCAACAAAAATTTCAAGTGTTGAAAAGTTCTGAAAACATACATAAACTTAAGTTAACAAGACTACTTGTTAATTGTATAGTATAATAGCGAAACTTCCATCTTCAAGAATCTTGTGTTCACAATTTCATTGCTTTGCATAGCATTTATTGTAGCAATTTCTAAACTAAAGGAGTTAAATTTCAGTTATTTTGGATTTAAGACTAGGTTCTTGTCTGATTTCAGGGAGTGTAGCATTCAGCAAACTGTAGGAGTAAAGTTCCTTAAACCAAAATGGTCGAACTGCTTTGGAAAAAAAAAAAAAGACTCTAATTAGGTCAACATGTGTAAATACCAATAAAATTAGTATTTTACAGCAAAGACAATATGTAATGTTTAGAGCTTAAACAACTCATTGCAGTATTCCAGGATAAATTTTTAACACAGGACAGCATTCTCAATTACATAGACTTCATGGAACATGAAAATACTTTTTAAAATTTTTTCAAGCTTTCTAAATAAATCATGATTCATCAGCTGTAGGAAAAATATACTCAGCAGCAAACCTGACCACTAATAGATATCCTCAGAATTTTTGCCATTTATGGTAAGTCTCTAGTCTAGTTCTGGGCTAATAACAGCATTAAGCAATATGTACTAAGCAGAAGAGCCCCCAACCCAGGCTCACCCCTAAAAAACCTGGGGGTAGGAGTGATAGCCCAGGGGCTCCAAGAACTCCAGATTATGTGGCCCTTCTCCCAGCCTCCACGTTGTTCTTCCGGGACTAAACAGACCACCCAGAACTCTAGGGCTCCATGGCAGGACCCTACCTTTGTGTCTCCCAACACCCATTGACTCCCCCACTGCCTCCCCACCTCTTACTCACCTTGAGACCATTGGGATGGGCCCCATCTTCCCTTTATCCCTTTACGTTGGTCACATGAAGCCCAGGACGCTCAGCTAGTCCCTCACTCCGTGCACACGAATTGTCATACAGCTCATGAGCAGAGAAGCAACACAACCCCTACTCACATGCCCTGGTACACTCTTTCCCCCTTTGCTGCTTTATTCTTCATGGCATTTATCATCAGCTGAAAAACTATATTTTTTTCTTGCTGATTCCCTCCAGTAGAATGTATGGTTGATGAAGGCTTATCCTGTTTTTCACATCATTGTACCCCAGGCACTTAAAACAGCTCACAGCAAATAGCAGGTGCTCAATAATGAAAAACAAATGGATGAATGAATGAAATACAAGTAAATTATATGAATCTGATTAAAATGAAATTATGTTTATCATGCATCTAAATGTGTCAGGCACCTGCATGACTGTGCTATGAGTTACACATTAAAGATATGGAGATTAAAGAGATCTGGTGCCTTCATTCCACTAATCCTTGATCCTTCGTACCTAATATTTGTTTTAAAATGATGGGTAGGTAGATAAATAAATAGACAGACAGAAGCCTTGCCATAGAGAAAATATTACCAGTTTTGAATACCCTGTTTATACAGCATTATTAATTGCATTGTCATAAGAGAACGTATAGACACAGTGCTCCCTTTCATCATCTATAATTTTTGATTTGCAGGCATGTAAATTTTCAATTTTACATGCAATGTTTAGTGAGAAATGTATATTTTAGTAGGAATCAGATCAAATGCCCTTATCTAGCAAGGAAAAATAATTTGTTTGAATGGGAAATTTTCAGTGAGGAAAATATTGTACCAAAAGTCATTGAAAGTCAGAAGAGCGAACAAGGTTGTTAGTAGGCCTTTATGCAATTTATAATAACCTATCTCTAGGGGGGTAAAAATGGTCCCATTTCTCATTGTTGGCAATTCTTCTCAATGACCAATATGTCTACCAACATTTTCTTCTTGAAAATACAGTCAAAGTTGTAACAGAAAATCACAGATGCAATCAAATTCATACTAATGGTTGAAACGCGCCATATGTGCTCTGATACCTATGCACAATAGGGTGCAGGTTTAATGACTTTCTTATTGTGCCCCTGTTGTAATTAGGTATTAAAGGACATATGGTATGCTGCCGTTTTAACAGTGAATTTCCTTGTTTTTTATTGTTTTCTATCAGAAGCTTAACAGTCTTTCAGGGTAGTATTAGTAGTGAGAATTAAACCACATGTTGATTTCATTTTTTTAAGCCTTGGAATCTCATCTTGATTAGCCTTATTAGTGTAGTGCCAAAGAAAATATCCAAATCAAATCTATTTTCAGTTAATATAAAATAAAACATGTTTGAATGGGTGAGAAATAAGTAAAAACTCCATAAGAAATGTAGACTTAGGATACTATATGTTGAGATTTAGAAACCAAGTAATAGCTAATGTGTTCAGAAAGTCACCAAAGTGTGATGGTTTGAGATTTTTCAACCTTCTTCCAAAATATTTATGCAAATCATTCTTGAAAACAGGCAACTACTTTATAAGAAAGTTCTCTATGGTTGGTAAAGGACCCAATAAAATCCCAAACAAAAATCTAACTGAAAACAAAAAAGTCAACTGAATAAGATCATTAGAAGCTGTGAGTCATCATGCTTAGTTTAGCTTGTTCCAACACAAGCTAAGATTTTTCAAAGACCCAAAGATCATGATTTATGAAAATTTAGTAAGTTTGAAGAAAATGTGAATGGAATTAGAAGACAATTTTTATCACTAAAAAAATACTAAGAGACAAAGATATTGTGGCAAACTAAAATCTCTGAAGTCATTCAACAACTTACCTTAAACTTAATTAAGTTTTCCCCAGATTTTTGGCATGTATAGTTGGCCATCTGTAAACGTGGATTTCACATCCATGGATCCAACCAACTGTGTTCAAAAATATTCAGAAGAACAATAGATAGTTGTGTCTATACTGAACATGTACAGAGGTTTTTTTCTTATTATTATTCCCTAAACAATATGACATAATAACTATTCACATAACATTTACATTGTATTAGGTATTACAAGTAATCTAGAGATGGTTTAAAGTATACAGGAGGATATGCATAGGTTATATGCAAATGCTACACCATTGTGGATCAGGGACTTGAGTCTCTGTGGACTTTGGTATCCGCAGGGTGGCCCTGGAACCTATCCCGCACAAACACTGAGGGATGACTGTATATCAACCATGCACCGAGTAATTTTAAATTCAAATGATTCTCTGTGAATGCTACAGATTCTTGGAAAGAAATTTTCACTGGATGCAACATTCAGCTTGGGCTTTACTAGGTTTCTGCATTTCAGGTCAAGGAAAGGGAAAGATCTTATCATGCAAGTTTATATTCTTCAGTCATAAGCATGGCTACACATCCCTGTCCCAGTCAGCACGAGGGCACGTTACAAGATAGCCAGCCAGGCTTCCAAATGAGCCATGAAGATTAATAAAATACAATCTCCGGTGGATGCTGGCACCTCCCTGTCAAGCTAGCTAATGAGTACTGTGTTACTGTAAGAGTCACTGTCACATTATCTCTGGACTAATAAATGGATTCTAAGACAAATAACAATACACAACTAAAATTCAGTCTAAAAGAGCTTTTCATTTATTGCAGACTAGTGCAGCCCCAAGAGGCTCCCTAGCTGTGGGCACCGTAAGCGTTGTCACTTTTTGTGGGAGTATTCGATAAGGGCAACGTCAGTTTAGGCAAAAGAAACCTAGAATTGTTTTTCTAAATTCAAGGTTTAAAATGAATAGCAGACTATTATTAAGTTTAATTCATATGTATCCAAGTAGTGTATAATATTTACAGAAAAATATGCTTAACCTGAGTCTACTAAAAATATAATGGACAAAACTTGCTGTGGGGAATTGGTCAGTTCCTATTTGGGGAATTTTAAAATTTAAATGAGAATCTTGTAATGATCTCTTTATGTCCATTAAAAATTAACTTCACTTCAGAAATGAAATTCCACTGCAGCCTTTTTTGTGTATGACTTTCTAGAACCTGTTACAGAGAAAGGAGCTTACATAGGGAACAAAACACGTAGACATGGCTCACACGCATAGTCCCGGCCACTCAGGAAGCTGAGGCGGGAGGATCACTTGAGCCCAGGAGTTTGAGGCTGCAGTGAGCTATAAGGGTTCCAGTCTGGGTGACAGTGTGAGACCCAATCTCTAAAAAAAAAAAAAAATGTGGATATCACATTCATAAACCTATTTCTTCCTATTGTAGTTATAGTTTGGCTATCCTTGAATTTATTCTGAGTAGGAAAGTATATTTATGGTATAGTAACAAGAAATTATTACTGCATAGTTACAAAAAAATCTAATTTTGTGATAATAAGTATGATGAACAGAGTCAAAGATACGAGATCAAAAGTATTCTATCTAGCTATCAATTACTGAGAACAGAGGAAGAAAGGGAAGCAGAAAGGAAAGACAGAGGGAGGAGCGAAAGAAAGAAAGAAGGAAGGGGAGAAAAAAGAAGAAAAGAGAAAAAAGTTGTCAAATACGTCCATGTTACTCCTGATCTATCATTTATAACAACATAATAAACCTAATTCACCACTTACATCAGGGAAAACATGTTCTCAAGCACAAATGGTGAAGAGGTTCGTCTACTGATTAACTTCTCTACAAGAATTTCAGAACAATGAAAAAGGACAAAAATATTACCATAATGGGTTGGATCTCTACCCAGGCCAATATTTTAACTTACAGAGGTAGTTTAGGACTTGTATGAGGAAATGCAAGATGAATTGTCCAGAAGATGGAAATCAGTTATTCTGAAGATATGCATTCTACAGCTCTCTCTGCCCTTCCCTGGTCCACCATGGGCGATGACAATAAGATATGCACAAAGCTTTTTAATAATTAAAGATTAATTTTTCATTCCAATACTAGAATCATTTCACAAAATATTGGTTTGATGTAGTAAGTAAATGAGATGGCATAAATGTTAGATGCTATCATTACTATTATTATATTGTTATTAATAATGTTATTATTAATGCATTGGCAAGGAATTTACTATGTATTTTTTAACCTGTGACACATCGGGAAGTAATGAACTCCCTGGTTTACTTCCTTCCATTTGAAGTAGTGCTTCCCTTTCTTTGCTCCTTGTATTTCCCACAGACCTTGCAGCAAAAGTTTCCTTCCATGTAATATGCAAAATGGCAACAACAAAAACAAGGACTAAGCCCTATGTGCCAGTCATTTTACATGTACTGTTTATCTAATCCTCACAATAACTTAAAGCTAAGTACTAACCACATCTCGATTTTACAGACGCAAAAACTGAGGCTTAGGAAGTCAAATAACTCAAAGTCACATAGTCAGATGTAATAGGGTCAGGATTCAAATCCAGGCTATCAAACTCTCCACAAGAACACTATGCTGCCATCAAAATGAAACCTCCAGTTGGACATTCCCCTTTTAGGGTGCTTCCTGAGGAAAGGATTATGACCAATATTTGACATTCTCCTTATAAACCAGCTGTCCCCAGAGAACTACCTTAACTGAACTCAACCCTCCGTTTAAGGTGGTATAGAAATACAGTGGAGTAGCAGTCACATAATTTCATCAGCCTGCAGAGAGAGCTCAAATGAATCACACATGTAAACAAACTGGAAGAGTCACCTATAAAAGATTTTTCCCTCTTCCACCCAGTTCTAAGAGATACATTGTTGTATGTTCCAAGCCCAGAAAGGAGGATTTGCAGTAAATTACATGTGTCAGTAACATTTGCAGTCAGGGTACAGGACTCCAATGGCCGAGCCAGCAGCCTGAATTAATTGGAGAGAACTCTGTTAGTTCTCACCAAACAGGCTCTCGTAGGCTGTGTCAGAAAAACACACTGCCTGTCTTTGTTGTATCTTCTTTGTGTAGGGATGCTTTTCTAGCCGTGTCAGTTGCATGCCAGCTTTGTGGGCCTGGAACTTTTAAAAAATTCACTTAAAAAAAAAATAAAGAGCATATCCAAGAATAACAAATGAGAAATTTATATCTTCAAAATATGTAGATTTGAGATTTGTTCTGAAAAAAAAATGCACGGGCTCTACTGAGCATCTGTAACGATGATATATCTACACATTATATGGCTGGCTATCTTTAGTTTGTTTTTATATCCTGTGGAGTGTGACATCTGTGCAAAAATTATGAACTGACTCATATACACGAGATGCTTATTCAGAGTTTGAAAAATGGGCCTATTCTTCCGCAGTCCAATTATTTATGAAGAAATTAGAAAGAAACTTTAAAATCTTGGAATCTTTTGCTTAATTTATTTGTGTGTTATGCTAGTCAGCCCGATCAAGCAGAAACTATCCGTAACAAGGGTGAAGGTTTTTCTAAGTGGGTTAATTATATTTATTTTCATGGCCACCAGTCCCTCATTTGCTTTTTATAAATTACTCAGGGCAAGGGGCTAATCTCTGATGGCTCTCAATCTAGACATAACAGCTCAACCTTTCATTTGAAGTGGATCTTTTCTATTACAACCCTTTTATGAACCACCTGTGAAAGGAAGGCAGGCTATATCCACGTGGAGATATAGATATATGCATATAAAAATTTATAACTATTCCCTAATCACTCAGACGTGTAGGCTAAGCATCACTTATGATTACTACATAGATACTATTATACAAAGAAGAACATTTATATGGAAAACTAAAGAAAGCCTTTATTATAAGAATAAATGCTCACTGATCCTTAACTCTAACTATCCTATTAATGCAACAATAAGGAGGTTCGTTCGTCTTTGTCAGTCCATACTTAAGTACGTCTACAGGCAACTAAGTGTGTCTACAGGCAACAAAGAGAAATTAGATGATTCTCTCTCTCACTTTGCTATTCTGGCATAAAATTCTTCCCCCATCCCCCTTCTGTATTTTCCTCCTACTTCTAAATAAGTTTTCAATCAAGATTCTGGAATAGACAGTTAATCCTTTATGTATTAAAAAAAACTTTGCAAACAGCTTGTTTGTTCAAACCCATTTGACATCAACCATGGTGAAGGGGAGGGTTGACGGGAGAGGTATGCAATGTACACCTCCAGGATAACTGGCTTCCGTCTGGCCAGTTCATCTTTGCAAGCTGAGTCCAGGGTAGGGTGAGTGACACAGGAAGAACAGAAAGCAATAGAGAGGATGGGAGGAAGAAAACTGATCTTCCTTGAGCACCTATTATGTGCCAGGCACTGTACACAGTCCATTAATGTATATTATTGAAGGGGATGAGGAAAGATCTTCCCAGTTCCTCAAGTTTGTGTAATTTATTTTGCAGCATGAAATAGGCATTCAGAAGTTTGCGAGCCTAGAGTCCATTTTTCTTTCAGCTTTAGATATCCTCTATATCTGAGACTAGCCATGCACATCTCAAAGACAGGGACTATATCTTCCTGGACTTTATATGTAATTCCCGTAGGGGGGCCAAAGCCAAGCATGTGAGTTCTCTAACATTTCAAGCAGGGAAAGCTTTACAAATTCACTAGATAACTTCTTCTATGCTATGTTAAAAGAGTTATTTAGCAGCACTTTCTTCTTCAAACTGTAATCCCACCACACATCATTTTACTACTGTAGTTTTGTTTTTATATTCTCAAAAATTCCTTTTTTGCAAATTTAGTTAGTATTAGGTACTATCTGACTTAGTTACCAGTGTAGCTAGGATGAGTAGGAAAGGATAGACCTTTGGAATACAGGACACAGGTCTGAAAGACGACCTAGGAGTAGAGTCTAGATGGAAGGAAAGGAAATCTTAAGTCAGTGTGTTGATGTGTAGGGACAAAGGGCTTGATCGATACGTAGTATCAGCTACTGCCTACGTCTTGCTGAAGGGGTACGTGGAACCATGGTATAAAAACACTGAAAAGAAATAAGACCATACCAGTTGATATTTTTATAATTTTTTCTGATTGCAACATTTTTCATCTGTTTGTTCATCCTAGATGTGGCCTGACAACCTGCAATGGTAGAAAAAAACTTCAAATATCAGAGTTTTTCAAAAAAATTTTATCGTCTGTCCTGACTTTTGTAAGAAAATCATGCAAATTCAGGTTCTCCCTTAAGGGAAAAAAAAAGCTGTTTCTTGCTCCAATAAGCACTTAGCTTACAGTGAAGATCTCATGAACAATCAGTAAAATCAGCTGTGAGAGGAACATGAATATGATTTTTGATTGCTGGAGAATCCCTAAAAGCAAGATTGTCAAGGAGTTGGCAATAGTGAGTTGTGAAACAACACTCTACTGCTGGGGTTTCTTCCCTTCTGTAAATACTTCCTTATAAAAAAAATTTTTTTTTTCAAGTCAGTAAAAAAATAGGAAAAAAGCAAGCCACAAAGACGAGGCCTCTTTAATATTTTGCAAGGCTGACATCATCGTTGTTAATAAAGCATTTATTGGGGGCCCACTGAGCTCTGTGACATTCCAGCTTCCCATTCCTACTTCCCACCACGTTCTCCGCTGGACGCCAGCCTCTCCGCGCATAGTTAAACGTCTGCAATGAAGCCCTCTTGGTTTATTGTTAATTAACTTTAAGTCTAGATTCCCTGCGCACACAACTTAAAATACAAATTGTGTGCACTTTGAACACAAAGTCTTTGAACATTCCTCACTAATTGTTTAAATGATGTGTGGATTTTGTATCTAGCAGTTGGTTTCACTTTAACCTTTGGACAAATTGAAAAGTTTTTTCCGTAAAACTCCTTTCCTCTTTGTAGTCTTAATTTTGTACCACAGGGATTGTTTCATAAACAGTGTGCAGGTAAAAAGGAAAGACCTGATGACCCAATATTCTCAGTTTTCCCCAATGATTAGACATAGAAATTAGTCCAAAAAAGAAAACAGGAATATGATTGGTTACATATAAACAGGAGCAATTCCCTGAAGTCGTTAAGGGAGCAATAATGAGAGAAGAGTTGTTGCTAAAATTGATTTTAGGCGGAAGCCAGTTTCATTTCTCTAAAAAAATCTTTTGTATATTTATTTAGTAATTGGTCATGAAATAATGCTTTAGACAGGCATTTTAGAAAGCATACCTCCTGTTTAATAAATCTGAGACTTTGATAATTATTAATGCACAAATGCCAGCAGAGAGATGCTTTATTCCCTGTGTCATGGTACAGCTATTAATGATACTCAAAGGAGTGAAAATTATCATTTCGGAAGTGTCCAAAGCAGTAAACTGGTAAACAAGCCTGCAGTTAGGGCTATAGATGATGTGAATCAACAAGGGTGAAAAGATTTGGTTACTCTGTGTATTAGTGTTAATAGGAATAGATTATAGAGGAATATTTGTGATATGACCTTCTGTGCACTAATTGAAATAGTATTCAGAGTCAGCATTGGCGTAATCAAGTTAAACATGGAATCATAAATCATCATGAAAAGTGCTGTCACAACTTCACCG
>CAUYSK010059863.1:0-41501 GCA_963575035.1 Avahi laniger
GTGGATTACTAAAATTTGGTATATGTTTACAATGGAATATTACTCAATCATAAGAAATGACGATGATCTAGTACCTCTTATACTTTCCTGGACTAAACTTAGGCCCATCATCCAAAGTGAGGCACCACAAGAGCAGAAGAATGGGACCCATTTGTACTCGCCATCAAATTGGTACTAACTGATCAACACTAGGGTGATCACATGGCAGAAATACTCTCCAGGGATTAGGGGGATGGGGGAGCAAATCTACAACTAAAGAATACGGGGAGCACTAAAGGGAGGGAAGGGCACGCCTTTAACCTGCATTTGGGTGAGGCAAAGACATAAAGTGTAACTGGAATGTTTGTACCCTCACAATACCTTGGAATAATAATAATAAAAAATATAAAAATAAAAAAATAAAATAAAATAGACACAAGGCTCTTTCACATATGTACAAATAATATTGAGCCTATAAAAACATAGTTTCATAAATTGTGATTATGATATGCTTTGGAAAAATTGTAAGACATTGGCAATACAATGTGAAACACACTTTGTATAAAGAATGAGCTCGAGGCTGGATCAGAAGCTGTTCCCACTGGACAGTGGTGTGTTTGGAAGTCAGATTAATTGATTAATTAATTATCTAATTCATTAATATAGTTGTTTGTTTATAAACTACCTGCGCAGGCATGCTGTGCTCCGTATAACCCACCTGCAGTGGCATTGAGAGTATTTCAAATTTGGCAGCTGGCTCATCTTCCTGCCTAATCCTGTATATTTCTCCTAAAATACTCAGAGAAACAGTGAAAGGAAGTAACTCCTGAATATTCCACAGCTCCTAGCAGTTGTAGGAAACCTGGCTGAGCCCTTCCTCTGAGATGTGTATATTCTTGGTGTTGGGCTCGTGGATATGGTAGAATTCATTTCTATGCAGAAAGAGAGGATGGGTCACAGGGGTCAGGGGCCTGATGTCCTCCACATTGCATTCCTCTATGATGGCAAAGACCAAAATGGGTTAATGATCTGCAACTAGTAACTAGCTATTTTAATTTTTATTGGCAAGAAAGGCAATAATCAAATGACTCCTATGGGGATGAATTATAATGATGTTAGCAATAAGCCTTCAAGTGAATTATACTAATTAATTTCTGTAGGTCAGCATTATCCATCACCTCCATCATAAAAAGGCAGAGAAGCCTCAATCCAGAGAAGCAAAGTTGCATTCCAGAGGCCTTTGAGTGGGCATCCAGGGATTGGAATTCACAGCTTTGCATTCCAAATGGGATGTTGAATTCAGAGAATTAGGACAATGCCCAAGGGATTTACTCTTTTCCTTCTCTGTGGGGGTCCTGCACAGGGGGACAGGGAGCAAGTACTTGGAGGACCCAGTGGGGATTGCTGTTACTGCTGTTTTGGCCGTGCTTGTGCTGCAAATAAACAAATTTCGGTCCAGAAGACTCTCTAGTGTGCAACTTGAAGGCATGAAATTCACACACACAGTGGTGTTCAATGGCCTGCTGTCCAGTAGGACCACTCTTTAAAAATTAAAATAAGATTGAATTTTCTGTAAGAGGAAGCAGTTCTGCCCTAGAAATTGGCTCCATTCAGCTCTCCGAGTAAGAGCTAATGCAAGACTTTTGTGAATATATTTTCTTACTGCATTGTCTTATGTTAGTGCAAATGGGTGAAAAAGGGCAGATTGCACAGGAAAGAAAATGTAAGAGTTTGTTTTTTGTTCTATGTGTCTTTATTTTTTTGTATATATTTAAGGTGTACAACATAATCTTTTGATATACATAGTGAAATGATTACTACAGTCAAACTAGTTAGTATATCTGTCATGTCATATCCTTACCCCCACGCTGCTGTGGTCAGAGCACCTAAATTTCCAATGTACAAAACAATGTTATTAACTATAGTCATCATGCTGTACACTAGATCCCTAGGCTTACTCATCCTACATAGCTGCAACTTTGCACCCTTTGACTTACATAACCTTATGCCTTCACACCTTATCCCAAACATTCCCTCTGTGATCCCTGGTAACCAGCATTTTACTCTCTTTTTCTATGTATTCAACTATTTAAAAAGAGTCTATGTATAAGCAAGATCATGCAGTGTTTGTCATTCTGTGTCTGGCTTATTTCACTTAGCATAATGTCCTCCAGTTTCATCCATGTAGTGGCAAATAGCAGGATGGCCTTCTTTGTTAAGGCTGAATAATATTTCACTGTATAGACATGCCACATTTCTTTATCCATTCACCCATCGAAAGACACTTAGGGAGTTTCCATGTCTTGGCTATTGTAGATGATACTCAATGAATATGGGAGTACAAACATCTCTTCAATATACTGATTTCATTTCATTTGAATATATACCCAGAAAAGGGATTGCTGGGTCATATATTAGCTTTTTGAGGAACCTCTATACTGTTTTCCGTAATGGCTTTGTTAGGTAGATAGTGAGCGATTCTGGGCCTCCTAGGGATGAAAGCGTGTGCTGTTGCCCCCATCTTGGTCCTGCCCAACCCTAATTCTCCATACCTGGGGAAGGAGGGAACACCCTATGAATTTGTCAGTCAGAATTTGGTGCGTCAGCTGCAAAAGAATGCAGAGAACTCTCTAGCCCACGGGCCAAGCCACATGGGCACCGTAAAGTCTGGAAAGTGACCTAAAACCCACACGAGTACATAGTTAAGGCTCAGGTCATGTGATTCCCAACCGTCCAATCAAAGTGGTTTCATAGTGACCTCTGAACCATGAGGGAGGTTCTTATCCAGGAGCTATAAATTAAGACCACAGCCAAGCTCTCTCTCTCTTTGCCTTTCCTTCTGCTTGCCCAGCTGCCACAATGGGTCAGGTTGTCATCCATGGCATATATACCATGCTCTGTAAACCTATATCTTGCTTTTGCCCTATAATCCTATCTTTCTCTCCTCAATAAACCTCATTTTCATGCTTGCCTAACTTGGGCGTGTCTGGTCATTCTTGGGTCATGGGAGCACCAAGAACCAACAGTTTCAGACTAAAATCTGACAGCTGTAACAATTTATGTTCCCACCAACAGTGTATGAGGGTTTCCTTTTCTCCATACCCTCTCCAACAGTTGTTATCTCTTGTCTTTTTAATAATAGCCATCCTAACAGGTGAGAAGTGATATCTCATTGTGGTTTTGCTTTGCATTTCCCTTATGATTAGTGAGGGAACATCAGTGTTGAACAACATTAGTGCTGAACATCTTTTCATATACCTGTTGGCCATTTGTATGTCTTCTTTAGGAAAAGATATTTTCAGATTCTTTGCTCATTTGAAAATTGGGTTATTTGGGTTTTTGTTTTTTTGCTATTGAGTTTTATGAGTTCCTTATATATTTTGAATATTAAGCTCTTATGAGATATATGGTTTACAAATATTTTCTCCCAATCTGTAAGCAGACTTTTCATTTTGTCAATTGTTTCCTTTGCTATGAAGAAGCTTTTTAGTTTGATATAGTATTAGGTTATTAAGTATGGAATGTCCAATTTCCTTAAGTACTAAGTTTGACAATTAATATCTCTGACATTTCACTTTGACACCTTTTTTTTTATTGTGAAGATACATCCTCATTCTTTCAAATGAACATTTTTGGCTTATGATTATCTTTCAGATTTTGTTTTGAAAAATTTTTGTAAAACCATGGTTAAGTCAAAAATTCATGTTCTTTCTGAATATGAGTTCTGTTGTGGAACCAATGCAACATAGACAGCTCAAAATATTAATGAAGTTTTTGGGAAGAATGTGGCTAATGAACACAGAGTATTTCAATGGTTTGCGAAGTTCCATTCTGGTGATTTTAATCTTGAAATTGAGCCATGTGGGTGACCTGAGACCAAGGTGAGTAATGAAGAGTTGAAAGCTGTAGTGGAAGCAAATCTATCTCAACCTACGCATGAATTAGCAGCAAGATTTGATGTTAGTGTTCTAACAATATTGGACCATTTGAAACAAATGGGCAAGGTAAAAAAACCGGATAGATTGGTACCACAGGTATTAAATGAATATCAGAAGAGAACTAGTCTAGAAACTTGCCTTTCTTTTGTGTCACAACATAATGGTGAACCATTTCTACACCATATTGTTATGTGTGATGAAAAATAGATTCTTTTTGACAATTGCAAGCATTTGGCAAAATGATTGGATAAAGATGAAATGCCAAACACAGTACAAAACTGAATATTCATCAAAAAAAAGTTAATGGTGTCTGTTTGGTGGTACAGTGCTGGTATTATCCACTACAGTTTTGTGAAACCTGATCAATCAATTACCTTGGATGTCCACTGCAACCAATTGGACAAAATGATGAGGATGCTTTCTGCTAAGCAGCAGAGATTGGTCAATAGAGACAGGCCTCCTCTTGCAAGACCACATGTCGCACTAAACAGTGTTGCTCAGACTACAGAAGTTGGAGTTGGAAACTCTCTGTCATCCACCAGACCTTGCACCAAGTGACTACCACTTCTTCCAGGCTTTGGACCACTTCTCTCAGGAAAAAATATTCAATTTTCAACAAGCTGTGGAAAACACCTTTCGCTATTTCATTGTCACTCACTCTCCAGGCTTCTTTGCTGATGGCATCAACAAGCTACCGTTAAGATAGCAAAACTGTGTTAATAGTTTAGACACACACTTTGATTAATTATACTGCTTCTTGTTTGAGATATAACAAACTAAACTTTTGATTAGAAATCAGATATTTCATATTAATAACCTAATAATTCCACTTGTTTATGTTTGCTTTTTTTGCTGAATTTTTGGTGTGATATCCAAAAGATTACTGCCATGCCCCATGTCAAAGAGCTTTCTCCCTGTTTTCTTTTGGAAGTTTTACAATTTCATGTCTTATGTTTAGATCTTTAATCCACTTTTAATTGATTTTTTTTGTGTATGGTACAAGATAAGGGTCCAATTTTATTCTTCTGAATGGATATCCAGTTTTCCCAACACCGCTTATTAAAGAGATTGTCCTTTCCCTGTTGTGTCTTCTTGGTGCTTTGTTAAAAATTAGGTGACTGTATAAGCGTGGGTTTATTTTTGGGATCTCTATTTTGTTCCATTTGTCCATGTGTTTGTTTTTATATCAGTACCATACTGTTTTGGTTACTATAGCTTTATAATATAATGTAAAATCAGGAAATGTAATGACTCCAACTTTGTTTTTCTTTCTCAAAATTGCTGTGGCTATTTGGGGTCTATTGTAGCTCCAAATGAATTTTAGAGTTGTTTTTTCCATTTCTGTGCACAATGCCATTGAAATTTTCACATGGACTGCATTGAATCTATACGTTGATTTGGGTAGTATGGACATTTTAACAATATTAATTCTCTAATCCAACATGAAATATCTTCCTATTTGTGTTTTCTTCAATTTCTTTTATTAATGTGTTATAGTTTTAGTGTGTAAACTTTCCACCTTCTTGGTTAAATTTATTCAAGGTATTTTATTTTTTTGGTTGCTATTTTAGATGGAATGATTTTCATTATTTCTTTTTTTTCAAATACAGTGTTATTGCTGTAAATAGATACAATTGATTTGTACATGTTGATTTTGTATCGTGCAACTTGACTGAATTCATTTATTAGTTCTAACAGGTTTTTTGTGTGCGTGTGTGTGTATTGAGTGTGTGTGTGTGGTATATAGAATCATATCATCTGTAAATAGGGATGATCTTACTTCTTCCTTTTTGATTTGATTGCCTTTTTTCCTTTTTCTTGTCTAATTGCTCTTGTTAGTGCTTCTATTATTATGCTGAACAAAAGGAGTGAGAATGAGTATCCTTACCTGTACCAGGTCTTAGAAGAAAAACCGTTTTTCGCATTGATTATGCTGTTACCTGTGAACTTTTCATAAATGGACTTTAATATGTTGAAGAAATTTCCTTCTGTAACTAAATTGTTGAGATTTTTTAATCAAGAAAGGATACCAGACTTTGTCAAATGTTTTCTCTGCATCTATTGAGCTGATTATATGGTTTTTATCTTTTATCCTGTTAATGTGGTGGATCACACTGATTGATTAAGTTATGTTAAAGTAACTTTGTGTCCCAGGGACAAATCCCAGTGGTTTGTGAGCAAACTCACTGGGTTGAGCTCTGTGCTGTGGAAGACTGCTGCAAGTGTCTGCAGTGGTAAGGACAGCTGGTGTCCTCTAGCTCACCTTTTCCCCTTGGGGGAGATGCCCCAGGTCTCCAACCTGATTCTGCCGGGAGAATGGGTGACACAGGCAAGGTGTTTCCCATCCTTTTCCAGGTTTCTGTGCACCATAGGGTTTCTATTACTCTTTTGCCATACTCTGAAGCTCTCCCTTAGCTATTCTCACTGGCATGTAGTTGTTTTTCCTTGTTTCTGTGAGGGAGAAAAGCACTGAAGCCTCTTAGTTTACCATCTTCTTGGTGTTAATTCTTGGGAGTTTATTCTTAAAGTGAGAAGACATCAACTACTCAGTTTTGCTAATCCAAGACAGAATGTACAGCCACAGTAACAGTTTTTCTGCCATGTTAGAGGGCAAATATGCTAATATAATTTATTTGAACAAGATGGAAAATTGCTAATGCTAGAAGACTTTTATGTCACATTAGTTCAGGAATTTAACTTCCAGCCATGTTGGAACTATAACAAGTACCCTTGTAACCACAACGGCATGTTGTATTTAAAATGTTGCACTCTTTTGAAACCAAAGGCAGCTGCATTTTGACTTCTCCCACCCCAACTCCCACAGCTAGGGCTTTTGAAAACATTTGCTAGCAACAGGACAACAAATGCACATGTCAAAATCATTGTTCCTTGCTGCTGGGCATTCTAACTTTTGGGGTTTGGTAGCATTTTATAGTTTTCTCAGTGACCGTCAGCTTTATGCGGAAAACACTACTTGGTGTTACATCTTGTGACCAGTTACAAGAGAAAGGCATATAATTCATAACTAAGTTGACTGTTCATTTTGATAATATGACTAGTTTGGACAGTTGGCTTGAGCTTTTACATATGATATTCAGATTGAAATAGTTATTTCCTTTTATGTAAAACTTTCATCAACTCTACCTGGGGCATTGATCAATTTTAGCATTTTTTGTCTCTGTAGAACAGCAGTAATTTTGGACTGCTGTCAAAGCTGGCTCTACTGCAATCCTAAGGGCTGTATTCAAGGTCATGTGACTGTTTACTGCTTCAATAAAAAGGAACTTATAAATGCAAAATGCTATTCGCTATTTATTCATCTCATGTACTCATGCAATGTTCATTGGCTTACTGTGGTGTTTGCTTAATATGTATTCCACAGCACACCTTTTGTTTCTGCAAAGCTGCACATTATATCATTTTTGCATCTGACACTGACTTTCTTCTAGGGAGATGTTCTAAAAACAACGGGAAAAAGAAAATGCTACAATGAGGAGCTACCAACCCTTGCAGATTTGCTTAACTCCCTGAAAAGACAGCGAGATTTTAGAGGGCACACTGACCTTGAACAGTAGGAAATTCCACAACAAAAGGTGTTAAATCATAGTTCATTGCCAAGTCTTATCACTATATTTCCTTGTTTGTTTGGTTCTTTTCACTTTAAGTTACTTATTTTCCTGCACAGATACGTCATGGTTTACATGAAACCTCAAACAACCATGGGGAAAGCCAACATATTTATTCTGCTTTCTCCTATGAGAAACTGAGAATAATGATTTTTAAGGTTACTTCCTTCTTTTTTCTTTGGAAGACTTTAGATTTGAAGACTTAAATAGTGGCATCTCTAAATTCAACGATGTTAGGACTGTAGGACAATGCGGGAGAATTCTGTCCATTCATCACATAATCAGACTCCCTAGATTTGAGGTTTTCATCCTAACCCAGGTCTCTGTAGGAGACTTGGAACAAACCAGGTCTCAGTTTGAGTCTGGCTTCACTGCTACTGAGTGCATGAAATTAACAAATCTTTATCCTCTCTGAGCATTCACTTCCTCATCTGTAAAATGAAGATAAAAACACTACCCTTGAAGGGTTGTTGTCTCAGTGTATGTGTATGACAGAGATTCAGTTCCTTTCCCACTTTCTTTTGCTCTTAGAGAGGACAAAGTAACTTTTTTTTTTCTTGTTCATTCACATCTCTGAGGTCAAGCTTGTTATAATGGTATCTGTTGAAATTCTTAAGCAGCAGAAAAGTCATGAGAGGGTCTTTTCCAAAACAAATGCCAGTGGTCAAATCAAATGGAAACAAGACTTCTTCAAGTACATCGGCTTCCAGAGACCAAAAGTCCAGCACTTAGATTGAGACCCTCCTACTCACTAGCTGGGTGACTTTAACTTCTCCAAGCCTTAATTTCATCTATAAAATAGGGATTATATGAAGAGAAATTCCAGTAACAATACCCTTAAGAGGTATGAAGATTAAATGAGGTAATGTGGCTATCAAGCCCTTGGAATGCTTAGCACATAGAAGGGTCTCAGACACACTCTCCGCAACGTACCTAGATGCTTTATTTTTGGCTGGAATTCTCTGTTGTAGTATAGTCTTGAATATCACAGAGTGAGACCCAGTGATTCAATCTCATATAATTTAGCCACATTGGTAAAGTTGTGTTCAAGACCAACAGTAGCATTTATTGTCATCTTTTCACTGTTTATGCCCCTTTTGTTTTGAACACAATCTCCCGGTCTGAATAAACAGTGGGTACTGTGTCACACATTTGGTTCGGTTAACGGACCTAAAAATTATGCTTAGGATTCTAAGAGAAGAGGAGGGAGATTTGTTTTCTCTATTAATTGCTTGAAGATGAAACACAATTTTGAATGAAACCAATGTTTGCTATGATTTTTGTTAGCACCTCTTGAATCTTTGGGTTGAATATCTCAAGGTCCTCACTGGGAAACTGGTGTGTTGCCCGGCAGGGACAGAGGGAGTGTGTGCATAAAAGATCAGTGTTCTGTGGGCTAATGACAGAAAGTAAACCTTTACTGTGTTCTAAGCCCATATTACCTCCAAAAGTAGCTATTGCTTCACACTGAAGGAAGGACTCTCATAAGTTCATCTGCAGCAAAGGACAGAATAGTGACGGTGCACTGAGATTGGGGTTCTGGGGAACCCATCTAGTTCTTTAAACTGTGGACTGTCAGTACATATTTTTAACCATTTCCAGATGCAGACAACAAAGTCACATGGGAGATTTATTTCTTTTACAACACAAGTCAATTGTGCATGACACTAATGTATTGTTTCAAGAAAAGTCTAACTCAACTAAATCAAGACTCAGTAGGAAATTTAAAGAGAAGCAATTTCTGTTATCGGTTTTAATGAATACCATTAAGTGATAACCAAAAAGAGAGAAGAAAAAAGATTAGGGATTGCTCAAAAAACATCCTTCCCACTCTTCTAAATTATCATGACAACACAATCTTTAGCTGTGAAGTTAATTTCCTCCGTAATTACATTCTATTTAGAGGTGGCATTGCTTAGAAACACCCTCCTGGCAGGAAGCTTTTTTATTCTAGTGAGGGATGAGGAGGAAGGGTCCTCAGCACCATGTGACAAATATTTATTTTCCCTGGGTCACCCTTAGTCACTTACCCACGGGTGCCTTGGGAGTCCCTCTTGTCCGGTGGCTGCCTCTCATCCTGAGAGCTGTGGGCAGGAGAATTTGCTTTAGAGAGACTCTCAGGGGAAAGCATCATCAGCTGGATGTGAATGGCACTTGCCTTGAATTCTAGGGGCTCTATGAAGGCACTTAAGGCTCCCCCTGTCCCTGGGATTGTATGAAGGAGACTCACAGGGGCCTTAGTGTCACTGTCATAGCTATGTAAGTGAGAGTGCTAGATACTCAAAAGAGAAATATTTTTTCGAACAAAATTAATGCTGATCTCCTTAGGCTCTTTAGTATGCAGTTGAATCTTTGCAAGCCTCATTCTATTATGACACAAATTAATGTATTTTAATATTTCCATCACCCAAATCCTTGTTTACAATCATTTCTCTCACAGTCATTTGGAGGATGGGGGTGGGGAGTGAAGAGTGGGAGGGAACAAAAGCAGAAATAAAACAGCCACAAGCCAGACTTGCTGTCTTTGAGTTGGTCATGAGGTCTTTCACCCTAAGGACTAAAAACTAGGGCAAGATCCTTTGATGTGACATAGGCCAATTTCCTATCTCCGAGCCACCAGAAAAAAAAATGAGGCCAGAGGACTATGATAAATGATTCTAAGAGATGAATCCCAAGGTTCTCTCACATGTTTCATGCAAAACCAGAGAATGTTCATGACAGTCCCGAGTCCAGCTTTCGGAGGCTCTAATTCTATTACGGCCTCGTCCAGGCACATTATTTTTGCTCATTAACGAGATGGCATCATAATGGAGCATGCAGCAGCCAGAGTGATTAGCAAAGCGCCTCCTTCCATTCTTCAAAATGTCATCAACACACTGGTCAGGAAACAAACTCATTTTCCGACTCTGCCATGATTTGCAGGGTTTCAGGCACTGATGATAGCTTGTCTGCTTGGTTTAAAAGAGCTCCTGATATAACAGAACCTGACACTGTTTACTTCAGCCTATTATGCCTGCTGCATTCACTGAATGCTTCACTGGAGAAGAAAAATCGAAAGAAGGCTATTCATTGTAATGCCAGCTGCTTTTTAAAAAAGGAAATCAATTTTTGCTTGAGCTCAGAATGTACTCCGCAGGTCCAGAGTGACCTACCACTTTTGATGTCAACAACAAAAGGATCTGCCTGAATTTTCCACAACAATCACCCAACAGCTCAAAGAACATTGAAAATCCTAGATTAGTTTCATTTTAGTTTATGTTCAAATTGGTATCCACTCATCCCAACAATATCACAAAATAGGAAGCCTTGGGTGACACAGCCCTTGCAGCCAAGCTGAAGGAGAACTCTGGGCTTTGCCTTCTGTGCAGGGTTTTGTTATAAATTACTTGGCAGGACCATTTTATGATGGAAATAATTAGTTATGTTCAGTATTTATAGCTAGTATCATGATGCCTTTCTGCACTGCTAATTAATTATTTTATGGCCAGCATGTTTCAAATGCAATTAGTTAGGTATGGCAATGATCATAATATTTTGCATATTCATGACAACATTCTGCCTATTTACAGCAAAACTTGGGTGTCAAAATCAGTTATTTTCCTTTTGTTATGAGGTAGAATAATTACAGAAAACAATAACAACGATGTCTTGCATGTGAATAACATTTTACAACCGAGCACCTCCATTCATGTCACCCATACACGTACCCGTGGTTTCTCCTAGGGAAATGGAAACTCCATATGGTGACAAGTTTCGGCTGAGTCTTTAGCCAGCATGAAGGTCACCAACAGAGGCTTTTGCTCTTTTTACATTGCAGTTGGAATCTCATTTGGGCCACAGGGAAGGGCTGGTTGCTAAAAAAGGAGTATTATGAAAGAAAATATTTGGGCTGGGTGAACACACAGAGGAGTCAGTTGGCACTAGATTATTGTGCACAAAACCCCAAACTTTTTTTCTTTATCATTACTATTATTATTTTTTACAGTAGATGTGGAGGTGCCTCTAAACAGAAGCAAAGCCACCTCAGTTGTTCTGCATTGGGGGCTCAGGCTCGGAAGACAGATTGAATCATTGTTTAAGCAGACTCCATATCCAGCAAGCACATTGCCTTATGTCGAACTATTGAGTACTTCTTAAATCCTGAGAGTCTAGAAATAGTATTGCGCCGTGAAGTCTGGGAATGTTCTCAATTAGTTTGTGGACAAGATCAATGACATATGCTCTCTTCCAGATCTGCACCGATTTCTCTTTACTTTAAGCCTCCCGACTAGCTATAATCTTCCATTTCCTTTTCTCCATATGTCTCTGCAAAGTGCTGAAAATTGTAAAAATCAAACAAAATATTGACCACTGAGAACTGAGATCTAGCCATGACTTTCCTTTTACGGTACATTCATAAGACCCGGCTGTGGAGGGGTGGAAAATGGGAATGGGCTAGGGAAATGCAATTTTTGCTCTTCAAAGTCTAGGCTACCAAGCAAAAAATGTTTTCTTAAAAAAGCAGTTGAATTTAGATTTAAAAAAATGTGTGATCTATCCCTTTGTTAAAAACTGTATACAAACATGAACTCCATGACCTCAGATTGCCGTATTTCTCCCTCTGAAGGACAAGCAATTCTTCCTTTTCCCTCACCAAATTCTCTCCTGCTTTTAATTCAAGCCCATTTCCATTCATTGGGTTTGTTGCAGACATGAAGAGTAAACTGGCTTTGAAGTTAATAGTCATTATTTTCTCATTTCTTGGGATAAAGGCAAAAAGAATCCCTTAGCCTTCCCTCAGAGACCATTCTTTAGCCCTTTAATCATCTTTGTCACTTCTCTGAACTCACTCCAGTCTCGCCACATCTGCACGTTGCAAGCGTGAGTTCTCAGTGTTCTTAAACGTACCCCAACTCCATTCTCAGAAACATCTGCCAGCACTTCAGGCCAAGTCTAGAATTAATTCTTCTGTTTTAACAGCTCTGGTATGGGTCATAGACAAGCTGTTTTGTTTCCTCTAAAAAAATGAAAAATTTGCAGGGAAGAGATTTTTAAGGTGAGTGGCCAACTTTCAAAATGACAACCTTTCCTCGTGACCTCACGATGGAATGCCTTGCAATGGGAGCCCTGAGATTCCAGTAAGGCCAAGGCACAGGGCCTGCGAAGGGCAATGAGATCGAGAGTACATCAAGTCGGGAGGCCCAGCGGGGAGGTTGGATCACTTGGAGTAAACCCCGAGAGTTCCATTTGAAGGCCAGGCTGGGGGTTCTGAGACTACTTATTGAATTTAGCCCATCATGGAATATTTATTACTAAAAGCCCAGCTATTATTATTTTGGGGGATTCTTTAGTATCTACAAGATAAGAAGGCAGAAAATGAACAGGGAGAAGAAATTTTGTAAGATACAGGTGTTACATAGATGTATAATATTGAGGCAGATGCAGTTAATTAATCCTTCATAATTAGTGACCATTTGATTTACAGATTTACAAATTCTGCTCCAGTTAACACTTCTATTCCTAACTTAATATAGGTCCCAACATGCTCTCCCGTGACGCTTCTCCACCTCCTCTGCTCTAACGCTACTGCACTACCGTCTCCTTTGTCTAGGACCCTTACTTACTCTTCACCGGCATTTAGAAAAATTAAACAGTGACTGATACCTGTTAGGGGTGGAATCATTATAATTCATTTTTCTATAGGAATTCATGCCAGCTCACTCTCTCTCTATAGCCCCAACTGCAGCTGCAGATGTTCCATTAGTGAGAAATTCAGAATACAAACATATTGTAGTCGTGATGAGCTATTCATGGTTTTTTTTGTCATCAAAGAGCAGCATAAAAAGAATAATGCGGGCGATGTGCCATTAGTAATTGAGAGCCTAATCAATTCCACATTGTAATTGCCCCTGTCATCTGTTTACACACCTTTCATCGGTTTACAATCGTGCTCTTAAAAGGCAGGCTTGCCCCAGCCCTGCAGGTTGGGAAACATCTGTATTCCTGCTCTCTGAACACAGCATAAAGGTTATGTTGAAAGAGAAACATCAATAACATTTTACAAATGGATTTTGTATTCATTTAATTTATAATTGTGAAATATTAGTGTTGGGCATCACTTTCAGCCTAAGTAGAGAGCTTTTCCGTGCTTGATTTTTATAAAACAGTTGATATATTTAGAGAATATGAAAGATTTTAATATATGTATTATTAGTTTACATTAGGCTAATATAGTTTTGAAAAATTTGCTGGCTAGTTATTGTCATCCAACTGAATAACTTTACATATTCTAAGATAAGCTTAATTTTTTTAAAGGTTCCATTTTTCCAATTATAATTTTCACGCCTCTTATATTTCTAGAAACTTCACAGGCATCACTAATATATTTCCATGAAGATTGACTTGTAGCAGCCTTCTATAGGGATTAGAGCTGACATCTGTGTAACAGTGCCTGGGAGAAAAAATATTAATATAGTTCCTGCTATATGATGATAGACATTAGGATGTCATTAACAAACCAATTTCTAAAATAAAAACTGACACCACATTGGGCATTCTGATCTTGGGTTTGACCCAGCAATACGATCTGGAACTGACACAAGACTGCTGAAGGACTCTAAACAACTGATGCAAGGGCGAACCTTATTTTTTTCTCTTAATTCTTTAGGCATGTGATATGAAAGAAATTAGAGAAGGCAGCCGTGTGGCTTTTCTGGTTTTCCTGCTTTAACCCCTAACTGTTTTCACAGGGTGACCTCCTCCCACCCCCCAATAATATATTTCATTTTTCTTGGACATGAATAGAGAAAAGTGGAAAACTCACCACACAGTCTTATACTTCAGTGTATCTGAAATGAATATAAATGTAGCAAATTCAAGCAAAATAGAGAAGCTCGAGCTAGTGTCCTTTGTTGGTGGGTCCTGCCAGTTATTCCCAGAGGGGTCCGCTTAGCACAGCGCGATTGCATCCCTGCAACACCACGCATCATGCCCACGTGTGCGCTCAGCGTGGTGAGCGCGGGGTCAAACTGGGCAATCCTTTAGCTGATGTTCCCCGAGTCCTTTAAAACTTTGTAAGCTCACAAATCGTATATCATTTCAATGAACGCAAATGCTTTTAACCTTGTCTTAAAAAATTTGTTAGCCACTTTTCTATCAATGAATATAGATGAATGTCTATTATTTGTAAGCCATTGTTCAGAACTCAAAGATGGATGGCACCACCCCAGTTCTTCCAGTGGCTTGTAATCCAGGAGTCTTTAGCTGTGTAACTAAATATAGTTACCTTGCTTTCTCTAGATCAGTCCTCTATTTTTGAAAATTCCATATTTTATTATCACGAAGTTGTTCGACTTGGTTGATGTTAGGGGAGAATCACCTTTGATCTTGTCTGCATAAAACTTCCCTGTTTCGGTGCATATTACCATCTCCATTGTACAATCACCTTTTGAGGGAGTGAAAGTTTAAAAGAAGCATGATGAGCACCTTTCATGGGGATAAGGGGAATAGTTTCCCCATTTCACATGTGAGGAAGCTGAGTATAAAACATCCAGGATGAAAGGTTCAAGGTCTACAGCTGGGTAGAAGTGAACAGAGGCCCCTGGACGTTCATACCAGCATGATTGTCCTCGTCCTGGAGAACTGGACAGAACCAAGTGTTCCAGGGGGGATTGTTTGCAGACCGTGCTAAGCGCACCCAAGCAACTTTCAAGATGGTGATTTTACCAAACGACATGAACAGATGGCCCATGGTTCCAAGAACCAGCTGAATGTTTCAATCTGTCTGCTCCAGCCGTTGGGGTGAGCCGACCATTCCTAATTTGTACTGCTGGCCAGAGTGCCATAATTGCTGCTGAATCATTTTAGACTTGTGGATGTGCAGAGAAAGCACCTTTCTGTCTTTTTTAGATTTTTAAAAAAATATTTAGAAAGTAGGGAGCAGGAGAGTGTCATCTTTGTTGTTTTTGTCTTTCACATCAACTAAGAATGCATTTTCATAAAAGAATTGTGTAACTGTTCTTTTGGCTTAATCCAATTGTTAAAAATTAATTTCCTTTGTTTTGATGACAACCACCACCATGGCCTAACAGGTGCCTTTGCTTTTTCTGTGCATGCAAAGTCGTAGAACTCATGTGAGTCTGGTGGATGTCCATCACCACATCTGAGAGGAATCCATCCCGTTTGGAGTAGCTGGTTTGAAAGGGATTTAATTGCTGCAAACTGCATTTGCAAACCAGTTCTTTCCACCACAACTAACAATTTCATGAAGTAATTGTTAGCAGAAACAAAATCTGTATTTATTAATGTTTATTGTTTTTCAGTTGAAATTAATTTTCAAAGCATACTTCTGAGTGCCATTTACATTCAAAAATAAACACAGCAGATGTGTTATTAGGCCAGCTTCAGGATATTCCAGGAGGTCTAATGTGCTAACATTTACTGCATCAAGGCAAATGAGGAAACCTCCCGAGTGATCAGCTCCATGGAACTAATGTTTTATCTAATCCTCTGCTTGAATGAGACATGAACAGATTTCTGCTCCGCTATGATACCAGTAATTAGCAAAGTCTCCCTAGGTCTCGTTACATTTAGAATAAAGTAAATAATATTCATGATTTGGCCATTTCTGATATATTTCTGTGGCTTTTAGAATTGAAAGAATGAATTAAAACAAGCTATTGCATGTAGCAATCACCATAAATGCTTCTCCAAATAGTGTAGGATTTTTTGGAAAAATCTAAAGCTCCCTACACCTGAGTCTTATACTATTATAAGACTATTATAATATTATACTAATATTCATAGTGGGACTGCTCAGTGTTGCTTTTCAAAAACTCCAACAAGAATCACGTGTATTTTTAACTACAGGGGACCAGTGTGTACTGATATAATTTTAAGTCTTATTTTCTGGCCTCACCAAACAGAAGAGGACCTGGTGGAAGGTCTGTCTTCACTTATCTTTTGTATATTTCTAAAAATAAAATGGACATCTTGTTAAAAGATGAGAAAATGCCCCTTTTATTGCAAAAGTCTTCCTTTTCACATAGAAAATGGATCTAGACACAGGTTCTCAAATTGCCAGCCTTCCTCAAAGAAGAAAGGTGACAGGGTGAATTAGTTTTCCCTCCTCCAGAGTAATGCTTTCCACATATCATCCTCTGCTGTGGCTGGGCTCCACCTACCTGGGCAGGGAGGTTATTCTCCCTGACAGAGGAGACGTCTGCAGTACCTCCCCCCACCAGGGTTGTCTACTTTCATAAAGTCCCAAAGACACTGAGATGCCGCTTTTCTTGCTGCATCTGTTTTTGATGCAAAAAATGGAAGAAAGAATTTTCCAATCTCAACCACTTCGGAAAGCTCTTTGATCTTCTGTCTTGCAAGATGGGATTTGAGTTTTAAGAAACAAATTTTTATGACGGCAACGACCCTTGATGAGACAAATAATGAGTGTTAAACTAAGCAGTGATTTAAGGTTTTGGTTTGCTAGGTTTCAGGAGCACCCACCCCTCCTTTCCATGATGTAGTGGAACATTCTTCACATCAGTGACTTTTCAATGGTGATGTTATTCCCCAGCAAACAGTCAACATGAGTTTTATTTTTCTTGTCTAACCGATGATTACAGGGTTCCTATGAAATCCCTGCTCTTGGACAAGTTAGTGTTGCTGGATACAGAAGACTAACTGTTGAATGTCTGTGGCTTAGAAGTTGTGTGTCACCCTGAGGCTCTGACTTAATTTGCTGCTCCGCCCAGTGGGCAGTGGTGCCCCAGTAGGGAAAGGCAGGAAAGTTGGGCAGAGGAGAAAGGCTGTTTCATTAGGTTTCCCCAAGGACCTGGGTTACTTTACTGTCATAATCCTATCTTTTAGGGCAATCATGACAATAAGGCTCTTTCAGTTTGGAAATCTGGGGGATGCCTCTGTAACTGTGGGTCTCCTAAAAAGCATTCTTTTTGTGTATGTGCGTCTTAACCTTCTGAGTTGCAAAATGTGCCAATATCTGATGAGTTGTTGTAAAAGGGAAATATAAATTGAAGACAAAAGTACCTACTATAATATCTGGCACATAGTCAGTATAAAATAAATGTTAGTCGATATCGAACTACAAAGCCTTATACATAAATCTCCTTAAAATGGAGAATTTTATATTGTGAAAGTTGCATGATTCTCTTTTCATGCTGTTGGCAGTTCTCTGTGATGAACGTTTTAATTATTGAATGTTACTGTCTTTACCTTTTCTGAAAGGAACAGAAAAAAATGTAAAAGATTAATCTAAATGAGGGTATGTGGCCACAGACAGATGAGGCAGTCAGGGGCTTGTTTGATTTGTTTGATTTCATTCTTATTCAGAAAGGCAGAAATAAGTTCATTTTTAAAGAAGTTGCAATATCGAAAGGCATTGACTTTTGTTTGTTTAATTTTTTAAATAATTTTGGTTATGTGGGATATATCTGCTTTTAAGATTTATTCATGTTGAAACATTTAGATCTGGTTAATTTGAAAACTGCTGTGAAGTATTCTATTGTACACATAGACTCTCAAGCTTATTGCCTTTTTTTAACTGTTAAAAAATTTTAGTTCCTTACTAAAGCATGAATGTGTATGACAGAAAAACAAGGCAAAAGTATTTCTCCTACTGGTCAAGAGTTTCGGTTGACATTTTAGCAAAGCCATGGCAATCCCGGGAATTTAGATTTTCAGACACAGGGTAGTTGCATAAAGTGGACAATGGCTCTTTTTTTATTCATATAAATTATTACTAAACCTAACACAATATTGTTAATTATAATCTGTGGCATGCATTATTATATATTGCAGAGGAAAAGTACTTTGAATCTAATGGAATTCCAAATCATCTGTGTTCCTATTCCTGAGAAGAACAGATGGTGTTGGGGCAATGATTATCATGTAGTTTGGTCCAGGTAACCGTTATGGACTGAGTATCTGCATCACCCCTGAAGCCCTAACCCCCAGTGTGACTGTATTGGAATATAGGGCCTGTGAGATGATAAAGGTTAAGATGAGGTCAAAGGGTGGGCCCCTAATCCCACAGGGCTGGTGCTCTTAGAGAAAGAGGAAGAGACCCCACAGCTCTCTCTCCACCGTGTGAGACACGGCAAGGAGAATGCTGTCTTCAAGCCAAGAGGAGAGAGCTCACCAGGAGCGAGACCCTGCCGACACCCTGATCTCAGACTTTCCAGCTTCCAGAGCTGTGAGAAAGAAACTTCTGTTGTTCAAGATGACCAGTTTGTGGTATTTTTGTTATGACGGTCCAAGCTGGATAATATAATAATCTATGTGTTTTGACATTTGTGGCGGCCTTGCAATTTTAAGGAATGACCAAAACAAGAATCTTCCTGCATTTTGTTTGTATTCTGTGTCTCAGAAATCAGTGAAGCAGAGAAGTCAACGCTGGCGTGATCTGCTCCTACTGACTATTTCTTTCTCAGAACGAAGCGGAGTCACTCACTGTGGCCCAGTTAGTCCCTTCAGTGCTTCGGTGTGATTACAGTGTTGATGAGTAAGTTCATCCACACGCATTATCATCATTACTATCTTCAGGAGGAGAAAACTGATTTCACACAGTTAAACCTGAACTGCAAATCCAGTGGTATTTTTGTACCTCATGCTCTTCAGTTTCAAAATTGTATCCTGAATCATTTTATTGGTATGACTTGCATCACCCTAAAGAGAGCTCTGATCTCAGGGAAGCTTTGTGCAAAGAAAGGGAACCATGGGAGCTCGATGACATTTAATCGACCCAGAAACTTCTAAAAATTCCAAAGGCAATGTTATATGGAGTTACACGCCACTTACAGGAACCAACTTCCAGCAAGTAGCTCACCAAGGCTAAGGAGGCGGCAAAAGGTAACCGCTAACTGAGAGAGTGGCTTGGCAAAGTGTGTTTAGAATAAAATCTGTCAGTCAGGGTCCTGGCAGGAATAGCACTTCCAGGCTGGGTGTTTGATGAGAATTTCTAGGAGGACATGGGCAGTGTTTTCAAAAGGCTACTAAGGGTGGCGTGGCCCCCCTAAGGGGTATTAAGAGGGCAGAGCCATTAATACCCCAGATCTGAAGAGGAAAGCAGAGGGAGCAATTACAGGAACCCAGAGAGAGAACTGTGTGAAAAGGGCCCCCGATGGGTGTTTTGACCTTCCACGGAGAGGCACATCCTGTCTGTAGCGACGCTCGTTCTTTTTCTATCCTCTGCTCGCTGCACAGTTGGGGAGGTAGGGGCCGTGGCTGAACACAGACAGAAGCCAAAGAACGAGCGGTGCCTGCAGGTCCGTCGACCATGCACAGGCACGGGGCGGAGGGAGCATCTGGATGGGCAAGGGGAACATCGGCTCCTCGGTGCCCCGAGGCCTGGCTCTCCCTTCCCCAGGCCCGCCGCACATCCCCGCTCCGCTCGGCCGCCCCGACCTTGGGCCGCCGGCCATCCGCGCTCTTCTCTGCCGGGCAGTGCTCGTCCTCAGATGGAGCGCCACCTTTCCAGAGAGACCTCTGTCCACCCCAGAGTTTCTGCGCCACCCTCCGCTCCCCGTTCTTACCCACATGTGGTCCCACTCACTCTCTTATCTCATTATCCTGTTTGGTTTCCTTCACGTACCTCCTAGTTTCTTAGGCTGTGAACGTACATCACCCCTCACCCCCTGTGTATTGAAAGCTCCGTGAGAGCCAGGCCTTGTCGGTTTGTTCCCTGTCGCTTGCTCTAGCCCCAGCCCCTGGAACAGCACCTGGCGTCCTGTGGGCTCTCGAGATGCACTTGTTGAATTAATGAATGAGTGAATGAATGAACGCATGGAGTGTTTGGGGTATGCGGTGTAAAGCACAACCTCATAACTGAAAGACTGGAATGGAGCAAATAAATAAGGTGGCATCAGGCCAAGATATGTTTAGTTCTGTAGCTGAAAGTATCGAATTGTGTCTCTGCTGTGGCAGTTGAATTTACTGGCCCGGAGATTACAGCGGACGGAGTCATTGCAGAACCCCGGCTTTCCTCAGTGCTGCCATCGGAAAGTATACGCCCGAGGTCTTGTTCTCTGTGAGACTCTCTAAAACATCAGGGGCGAAGTCAATTTAATCCTTTTCTTGGGAAAGTCTGACAGTTCAGGTGATGCATTTACATTTTTTTCATAGTATGTAATTTAATTCTCCATATTGTTCCTATATTACAGAGAGTTTTTGATCTTGATTCTTTTGACCAAGATTTTAAATATTTTATTAAATTAAATTTCTTATTCACTTCATGGGTCAAAGAGGTTTAGTATGCTCCATTAGCCGATGGGTGAAGTGACCACAAAATTCTATTATTTCTGCCAAACTAAGCTTCTCTTAACAATCTACCATTTCTGTTTGTCCAAGGAAATCGTCCCCTGCCACCCAACCCCTTTCTGCCAGGTCTTTCTGGAGTGAATACTTGTAGATTTTTTGTGAGTCACAAAAGTCAGTTTCCCTTTAGAAACAACTGAACCTTGAATTTTGGGATTCTTGTCCCACTTAAGAGACTTAAAGAAACTATAGTCAGCACATTAATTAATTAACACATTGACTGCCCATACTAGAAAAAAGAATTTTCCCTGGTCCCCACAGTGTTTTATTAAAACAAAACAGTCCTTTCTAATTTGTTATTTTTTATGGTTTTCTGTGCCTGAGTTAATGCAAATAATCCACGTTTTTAGAATTAAGTTGTCAATATTAATTGTAATAATAAGAACATCAAGAAGATTTTCATGAACCAACTGCAGGGTTTTGCTTCATGAGGCCCTGGGCTCGAAACTAGCCTGAGTTAAATACAACTCACATGGAGTCAGTGTGTTAGGATTGATTGAGTGGCCTCACTGGCAACATCATGAAGAACAGACAGACTTGGTTCAGACCTCATGGAGCTTCTTGCAGGGAGGACAGATTTTCTAGAAAACAAGAAAATGGAAAGTAAATTAATGGCGGTAAGCTGGTAAGGCAGGGCACCCCCAGGGACCCTGCTTTAGGAAGAGAGCCTCTCTGTGGGGTGATCTGAAGGTGGGCACTCTGGAGAAAAGGGGTAGGGCCAAGTCCCTGAGTGCGGGGAAACGCCGAGTTTGGCAGTGAGAAGAGGCCAGCAGGGGTAAGGTGCCCTGAGTTGGCGAAGAGTGGCTTGCCGTGAAGTTGGAGGGAATGCAGGGCCCCGCAGGCCACGGTGAGGATGTCCGACGTCAGTGTGACTGCGGCAGAATGCCTTTGCCGGCTTTTGAACTGGAGAGTGGTGTAACATCGCTCCCATTTTGATGTACATTTGCCCGTCTCTGGTGCATGGAACAAAGGCGGAAAATGTGGCAGAGGGAAAGCAGTTTGGAGGCCGTACAGTGGGCTAAGGAGACCGGAATGGCGGCAGCGTATATGGAGAGAAGTGGATGGGTTCACGACATATTTTAGAGCTAGAGTCAACCAAGTAAATGCTGCTAGTCTAACGGTCGCAGCTACATTAATGGAAGTGACTCTTCAAATTTTAAGAAAAACTGACTGTCCTTTCATCGTGTTAGGCTGCTATAATGGCCACTTCTACAGTGAGCTAGGCGCCAAGCAGGGACTGGAGACCGGGTGTTTGTCTGCGACACGCTCTGAATAAGCAGATGGCGAGGCCCACAGCTCTCCGTGTGATTAGGTGGCGTGCTGGGGAGGAGCTGTGCTCCTGGGAATAGTCACTGAAATTGTCCCCCTCCTCCAAAGAAGACCACAGCGATGCTATCGTATTGCTGTATATATTGAGGGTGTCAAGGAGAAATATCCCAAATCAGTTATTTCCAAAGCCGTCTTTTTACGTACTGAAAATCATGCTTAGTTGTGGCAAACTGACTGAACTTGCTTTCAATTTTCTTGAAATTTCCTGACTGCTCTTGGATTCGCTTTAGGGACTGTGTGGAGGTGTACACGTAGGTACGTGTCTCTGTGAAAGTGTGTGTGGGAAGGGAGTGGTCATTTTCCCTCTGTCAAAACTAAAGCATCTGTTCCCAACATCAGTTCTTTCTGCAATAGGCACATAAACAGAGAGATCTGGTTGGTTCTGAGAACAGGCCAGTATTTCTGAAAATGTCACCTACTCAGGTTACCTGTTTGGGAAGCTTTTCTGTACGAAGGCTGTGTAATTCTATTCTGAATGTGTTCCAATACTCTCATCCCATTACGGCCGGCCAAAGTTCCTGGTAGTCTGGGGACTGTGAGGGATTATTTGACATGATGCCATTATGAGAAGTAGCTTTGAAGTGGGATCCATATGAACCCAAAATGGAGTAGAGCAATAATTTCCGTCTTTTGAGAAATATAGCAACCTGCTGTGTGAGAGGAGGGGGGTTTATACACAGGCCCTGTTGCTTAAACTTTAAATATTAGTGAAAATTAATATTATTTGGAGACTTTTATAACACCCTTGACAGGACTGGAGGCATCTTGGTGGCAGGTGGCCAGGGCTAAGGCCACTACTGGAGCACAAAGTGGTGCACACAGAGGGTCGCAGGACACGCCCATGGGAAGGCTTCTTCCCTGGGCCTCTGAGCATCCCTGGGAGAGAGGGGAAGAGAGTTGAACTCCTCTTTCCTACCAGAAAATCATGTCCTCCTGCCTCGGGTAACGAGACAGCCTCCCTCTCACACAGACAGCTCCTTAGCCATTGAGAAAAGTAACAGACCGCGGTTCAGGACCTGGCTCTACCATGTGATGGCCGTGAGACCTTGAGCCCAGATTAAACTGGGAGCCTGTAAGGTTGTTGTAAAGCTCAAATGAGCCTTGCAGATTGGGATATAAAACTCTGGGATGTCACGTGAGTCCATCAGTGCTTCTCAGCTCTCTTACTTGTCCCTCGTCAGTTTGTCCCTAATCAGTGTGCTCTTCTGCTTCCCTTAGTAGCATCTCTCCTCGAATGCCTAATCTCAGAAACTTCTATTTCACAAAGAAAACATCAAGTATAAACTCCCCCAACTTCCTAACTTCCCACCCACCAAATGACCCTTATGGGCCCTGCCCAAGGGATGCTCCTTTTCCGGCCCAGTGAGTGAGGCCTCACCCCCTACACACTCACATATTCTTCCAGATCGCGCTCCCCTTGGACCTTACATCTACCTTCAGTTTCCTTGTCTGTTCTTCTCACCACGCTATCAAGCCCAAATCCTTTCTCTTTAGAAAATAGCCCCTCTCTTGGGCATGAGTCACTTAATTTATTAAGCCTGAGATGCAGCAGCATCCTAGACCCTTTTCACTCTCTTACTCTCAAATCTAGCCCACTCTCACAAATGCTCACTCTCTCTCTGTTCTCTCCATTGCTCCAGCCACTTCCTTCTTCTGGGCTTTCATCATCTCTAATTAGAATCATAGCAGTAACCTCTTAGCCAGGCTGCTTACCTCTGCTGCTGCCCTTCGTCTGTGCTCCACAGAACAATTGAGAGAAGTGGGGTGAGGTGGTTTCTAAAGTGGTGGTCCCCACTGTGTTCTCTCCTCACCAGGAGCTTCAGCACCACCTGGGATCTTGTTAGAAGGACAAATTCTCTGGCCCCACCCAGACCTACTGGATAGAAATGCTGGAGGGTGAGACTCTTCAATCTGTGTTTGACAAGCGTTCTAGGTGATTCTAATGAGAAAGGTTTGAGAACCATTGTTCTCAAAGATGATCAAGGTGCTATTAAACAAAGAACGGGGAACGGATTCTGGGAGGCCAAATCTTATCTACTACAGGGTTCTAGTCTGTTGTATAGGATAGAACCAAAGGACCTCCCCAACACTTTTTTTTGAAGTGTTGTATCTCCAGGTGTAAACCAAGCACTTGGTTTCTTGAATGAATGCCTGAATGTGTCCTGTGCTTGGCTGCTCCAGGGGCACAATTGAGGTTAGTTTTTTCTCTTTCTTAGTTCTTTTCAAAGAATTTTATGGATTTACTCATGCTGGGAAGCAACGGGCTATCCCTTGGAGTCCTGAGAACAGGTGGCCTTTGTTGGCTGGGAGCTGGGTCGTCTGCCTAAAACTTTATGACAGCGGAAGTCCCTGGGACCAGGACCATTGGGCCCAACCTTCTGTAGCCCGGCCCCCTGTCTCAGTTAATTCTGACCTCACTGGGTAGATTGCATTTGAGTGGGGCTTGAGGATTAAAAAGGAATCTGGTAAGTGGAGAGTGAGGGGAAGGATATTTCAAGCTGAAGGAATGTTATAAACAAAGACAAGAGGGATGAAATTACAAGACGTGTTATGTGGCTAACAAAAGTAGAATGGTGTGGGCTGAACAGAAGGAATGAGGCTGAAAAGGTGGTTTGTAATCAGTCCTGAAGAGCCCACTAAGGAATTTGGACTCTATTCAAGAGAGCACATAATGGATAAATGAGAGTCACAGTGTTAGGAGTGTTATATCACGTTTGTATTCAGGGATATAGCTATACAATCTTATTTCCTGGCCAAAGACATGGATAGACATGCAACTTGTACCTGAGTGGATTCAGAGCTCAGTTGAATAAGGCTGATAAATCCACCTGACCCCTTGCCTGGAGAACTAAGGCAACTGCTCCATATACATTTGTGCGCTAGGAAACAGTAAGAGATCTGCTTAGTCTGAGCTGCAGATATCTGATTGTTCTTTCCTTGTTTTCTAAAGTGTCTACACTGGCTCTCCAGGTGTGGGACTCTTTAGCAATGACATATTAACTCTGGGACATGGGAGCTAAGAGAACTATGTGGTGGGGAAAAAGCACTGTAAATAAAGCTGGTTCCTTTTTGAACACTATCTACCTTGACATCTCTTACTAAGGGAATGATTTTGAACTTTCCAAGTGAGGACTGTGGCTTATTAAAGAAAACAACTGTTAGGGTCCTATTACATGACTGATTTTGAACAAGCACCAAGACATTTTCCATTTGATGGGGAGCATTAACCCTCTTAAGGGACTGAAAAGCTAACTATCCCTGTAGGTGATCAGTGTGATCCTCAGTCATTAGTTTAGCCTCTGGCTGTTTTGATTTCAGAGTGATAATAAAGAACTTAGTGAAGAAGCCACCACAGAATTGGCCCAAACCCACAGAGGAGCTTCAAATGCCTGCCTCTGGTTAAAATGGATTTATTCTCTCAGGTTAAAAGATTTGCTACCCAGACATGACTTAAAAGTCTAAGACAAAGACTTAGCAAGCAGGAGAAATAGGGGAAGGTGGTAGGAGATGTGTGTGTGAGTGTGTGTGTGTGTGTGTGTGTGTGTGTGTGTATTTGGTAAATTAATGTCAGTTTTTCTTGTTGCTTAATTTTCCATCATTATATGTTGGGAGATGAAAGAAAGAAACAAGTCATCCTTTGACTCTTACTGCAAGACATCTCTGCCTCGACTGATAATAAAAAGGAGCTGGATGGTATGAAGCCCCAGAAATGCAGCTCAATCTCTCCCTGCAATTACTGTGTCTTATTGATAACTTGCAGCTCTATCCAGCAAATGCCATCTCTGGAACAAAGCCTGTCACAGATCAGACTGAATCCATTAAAAAGCTTTGATTAACATGTCCCTGGGGTGTGCTGTGGAAACTTTTTACGCCAAATGACAGCCTATTGCTGCTGCATCTGAATTGTCCTCCTGAAACACTCTTGTGTTTTAATCTAGTGCACAGTTTAAATTAAAAAACGGCAATGACTTTGTGTGACCTAAATATGAGTCACTTCTATTCAGGGTGGGATTTATCAACTGCTAACAGATTAAGTGTTCAGAGAAGCAACAATTAACCTTACTGTGTGGTGGCTAATATTAATTTTATATATATATGTGTATAATACATATGTTGTGTATATAATCTTTCGTTCTTTCTTCTATTCTTAAACACGGCTCAGAGAAAGGGTCATAGTTAATGTGCTTAATCTAGTGAATACAAAGCTTTGCATTCATCCTTAGTGGAAAACAAATTTGTTTGTATTTGAAGAGCACAGTAATCACCCTCCCTGGTGCTTTTTCTGTTGGTCTCTGTCATGGATGCTGTAATAAATTGCAGCCTTTTGAAGCAAAGGTAAAGCTCGGTCTTCCAAATGTGGAGTTGTTAGGGGCAGGAACCCGCTGCGTGTCTACACAATATCTTCCTTTCTTTCATCCTATGGGGGAAATTTAATCTTGATCGACTCTATCTGTAGGATGTATTTGTGTGTGCACCTCCATGCGTGCATGTGTGTGTGTGTGTGTTTATTGCTATCATACACTCTTCTAAAACACAAGTGTTGAATGGTTACATTTGGGGACGGTTATGAACTACATTATACAATAAAAAATGATTCTCTTAGATGCCATAAGAAGACATTGGGAAGACTACCTACCACTCTACTGCTCTTTGCAGTCTTTTAGACTCTGAAATTGGTGGAAGACAAAAACAGCTTTTATTGGCAGGATTCTTATGGCAAATTTATAATTGGCAGCCATTAATTGTGGGAAAAAGGTAAGAAGAAATTAAACTTATAAATAAGAGAGTACCACCTAGAGAATGTAGCAGCCCTGGAGCCCCCTGTGCCGCCTACCTGAATGCATAAATAGAGCCTCTTCCGCTCCCTGAGGAATGAAGCCACACTCCCCTTTTAAGGCTAACATCTTACCACTGCTTGGGAACTCACGGCACCTCCCTCTTTCATCACATATAGTGCTTGCTACATGGCTACAGATGGAGGTCTAGGGGATCTTAGGGTAAAGGGAATTTTTGATCACTAAAAAAGAGATTTTCTAATTCATTTGGGGTACACAAAAATGTAGCGGTCAGTACTATTGAAGTAGCTCCAGGTGTTTGAAACAGGCTGGGTGATGGGCATCAGGTGAGAGTTGGGAGGACATGATTATTAAGGCAAACAAGATATTTAGAAACATAAGAAAAATGTCACAAATTTGATATTTTCTGGGAGTTGAAGATGTTTTTCTTTTGATCCTTCAAAACTCACCAAAACGTCACCAGAATGTAAGCTTCAAGAAGGTATGTATCCTGGTATTTTGTTCATGCCATATCCTTAGCTTCTAGAACAGTGTAAGTACATAGTGAAACACCCAACAAATATTTGTGGAATAAATGAATCACTAGTCTATAATGCTTTTATTTGCACTGGGTTCTCATAAAAGAGCAATAACACATTATTATCAAAATGAGCAAGCCATAGTTGTTCCTTCCTCTAGACTTGTCTCGTCACAGGGCTGCCGGACAGCCTAGTCCCTCACAGCTGCACCCATACCCTGGCATCCTTGTTAACCTCAGACATCTGCAAGCACATACTCACTACGAAAGGAGCCACTTTAGTTTTGACAAAAGTAGACCTTCAGCACTTCAAGGGCATCCAGCCATGAGCTGGATACGACTGGGGAGCCCAGAACTTTCTATCTAGTCTAGATTCTGTTCCATACCTCTATTAATGAACAGTCTCTGGCAGCCTGGGATAAACTAGAGTCCAAGTATAACAGAATGAATAGGATGGTGACGGGGTCTTTCTGAGCAGGACCTTTCAGTCAGACTAGTTTCTGACCTGGTTAACTCTGAATGACATCCTTCCCACTGATCTGAACGACCTTTCACCCTCACAAAGGACCGCATGTGATGTGAGCTGAGGTTGACCCTGCTTGGAAAGAGCCTTCTTGGAGAAGAAGGAAGAGGTAGGTGTGAAGCAATGGACCACGTATTTGCAAAATAGAATCGTCCTCAATGCCATAACTGTCCGAAAGCTCTAATCTTCTCCTCAATGTTTTACATTTGGCTTTGAAAATGCATTTCTCCCTTTCATGTCTACTCTTGGATCTGATATTATACTTTTACTACTTCCTGTTTGAGAAAGGGCTCCATGGATATGAGAAATGTGAGCTGCACATAAACAGTCAAAGGGCATTCCTCATTATGGGGAAAATATAAATCTAAATGTTCCAAATAGGGGATTTTAAAAGTAAATGATTTTCTAATAACACGATTGTATATTGATGACTCCTAAAAAGGAAATAATGACAGAGGGAAATACATAATTGAAGAAGTATTAAGCAAAAAAAAAGTAAAACAATCCAATGTAAAAACATAGGTTACAACTATATGTATTTTTCAAAAAAAAGAAAAAGGACATTAATAAACATCCCAGAAGTACATTTTCTTAGAAGTGGGGAAGGGCAACAGTCATTTACAGAGTATTATTTTCCAAGACCTTCACAAACGTTCTTGTGACAAGTGTATACAGTAGGTATTATATCACCATTTTACACACAAGATACTGACCTTCAGAGAGTTGTTAAGTAACACCCAAGAAAACACCAGGAGGAAGAGACAAAGTGGGAATTTTAAGTGCAGATTTACCTGATGCTAAACCTAAAATCTCTCCGTTACAACGAAGAATTTAATGTTTACTTCATTATTCTGTTCTGTTAAGTTGCATTAAATTGTAATTCAAAAAACGTTGCCTGATAAGATTGCTTCAAGTATTAGCGGATCTTGAGTTAGCATTCATGTTACGCTGACACACTTGAGGCAAATAAAAAGTGACACTTACGAATATATTTAATTTCCAATTGGGAGAAAAAGAAAGATGTTAGCCAATGTGGTGGATAAAAATCTGTCCCGGGCAGTTGAACTTTTTTCCTCTTCACTGTGGAACACGGGACGTAAACTGTGCGGACACACTTTCTGGTGCTCGCTGGCCCACGGGGCACAGGCCCCCCTTTGGGGGAAGTAATATTAATAGTTGAGACATCGCTGCTAACCTGGTGTGGAGAAATGAACAAGCATGTGATCTTTTAACCCCCACTTCTAAATGTTATATCTATCCAATTTAGAAAATTGAACTTACAAGTCTAGATACCTATAAACATCCATTCCCCGAGAGTCCTCATCTGTTTCTTTTTCTCTCTGTGTCACTAGTGGAGTAAAAGATGTTCCTAATGTCTTGACTACAATTTTTTCTTAATACGGTACTGACAAGCATTTTGGGTCATGAAAATTCTCTTCTTACCTATATGGTGACTAGCTGCTAGTACAGGGTGAAGGGAACTTCCTTTCCACCCCCCGAAGATTTGAGAATTTGAGTCTATGAAACAAACTGACAACAGATTAACAGGAGAAAAGGCAGACAGATTTATTAACATGCAAGTGCACGGGAGTCACACAAAGTGTGAAACTCAAAGGACCAGTTGCTCGAAACTTGAATATCCTCTTTCTAGGGGAGAGGGAAATGGGAGATGTCAGCAATTTTAGAGGAAGAGTAAATGATTTTTAGAAGAGTTGAATGGGTTCAAAGAACAGACAATAGCTGGGGACAAAGTTTCTCTGGGCTCTGGGTGTGGTGTCAATTCCAGTCTTCCTTCCTGTGAGTTGATCTTCTCTGTGTGATGAGAGTAGAGGGAGGAGGCTCAAGACAATTGCATTCTTTCTGGAGGAACTTTCCTGAGTCGGGGAACATCAGAGACAGGGGGTAGCAGCTTAGAGAGACCTTGGTTCTGGGGTTGCTTTTTTAGTTTAAAGTATTCAGCATGTTAAAACACCATGCTTTGGGGTATCATTTCTCTTGAGATGGAGCAGGGACCCCTATCAGGAGCCTGTCAGGCCCATCAAAGCATGGAAATAAAGGAAAATCTTTAGTTCCTTCAGGGGAAGTTCTGGGTACCTGGCTAGCCTTGAAAAGTCAATGGGAGTAACAATGGCCCTCTAAGCAAGCCAGAGTCACGAGGCGCTTTTTTCTCTATGGAGACTAAGAGACAGCATCTTCACATAGGTTTTTGAGTCCTTTTTCATAAACCCCCATTCAATAAAAAATGCAAATGAGGAGTGGAGGAATTGAACTCTGGCTGTTCTTTGTTCTAAATCTCTCCCTGAGGAGTCTGGAGAGAGCCACACGCATCTTAGCATTCCTTTCTGCTCACCCGAGAGTCCCTGAACCCACCTATAACCCAATAGGCCCTCACTTCTGGATATTCTGCCTTTTGGGGCCAGGCCAATGTATAATCTCCATGTATCGATATACAATTTTGCCTTCCTGAAATGTATCCCTGCCTTAAAAAACCCTTATTTGTAAGCTTCAGGGAGTTTGAGTCTTAAGCATTAGCTGCCTGTTCTCCTTGCCTGGCGCCACGCAGTAAGAAAGCCTCTTTCTCCCATTGCGACTCTCGGCTTCGGTGTCTGGCTTTGCTGTGCCGGGCAAGTGGACCTCAATTTGGTTCCATGACATTCTGAGCCCCCACACTAGTTATTTCACACATTGCTAACATGTACAAAACAATCTTATTTTTTAAACAGCATATTAAGACAATTGCATTGTTCCACATGTGCCAGGGAATTATATTAAATATTGATGTCCATTGTATTATATTGATACGTAGTATAAGACACATCTAGGGTTTACTCTATGACTAGTCAGTTTGGGAGGCCACTTGGCCTGGAAGCCTGGGTGAGCTATTGAGAAGAGCTTTGGGGGCACGCTCTCGATTTGGTTCCTGGCTCTGCTGTTTACCACGTGTCTGATGCTATGTCTCCAATTACTTAATTTTTTTGGAATCCAATTTTCCTCTTTCTTATAAGGATTAGAAATATGTAACAATATGTGAAGGACCTGGGATAACAAATTCTACAACTCTTTATAAGTAATATTAGTGCGGCATAGTGCAGTAGTTCTCAAAGTGTGGTCCCAGACTAACAGCATCAGCCTCATGTATTCGAAAAGCAAGTTTTTGGGCGCAAACCAGACCTACTGAATCAGAAACACTAGGGGTAGAGCTCAGCAATCTGTTTTAACAAACCGTCCAAGTGATCCTGAGGCCTGCTGCAGTTAGAGACCCATTGGCAGAGTGGTTAAGTGTGCAGATCTCATCTACAAATTGGGTAATAAATACGCCTACCTCATGGGGAGTTGTAAAGAACTTATAACAGTGTTTGGCATTTCATATGGGCTAGATGAATGTCAATATTATTTATATCTGAGAGACAGACGGTTTATATGCTAGAAAGAATATTTGAATCAAGTATTCTTAGGTAGGCAAAATATAGTAGCTTTTAGGTGCATGGATTTGGGGCTCAGACAACTTATGTTCAAATCCCAGCTCTGCCACTCAGAAGCCATCGGTTTTGGGAAAGTCTCCTAACCTCTCTAGGTCTCAGTGTTCTTATCTGTGAAATGAGAATAATAATACCATGTACCTCAAGTAATTACAATGACATTATAACATGCTTAGAAGGGTGTTGACAAAGATTCTCTCCTTAACCAAACTTTCACCAGGCTCCATTGAGCCGTCTATTCACCTAGGCCTGACCTTGGACTTCTGTCTTCATTTTTATAGAGTCCAGTTTTAGCAAGAATACTGGTAAGCTGGTTTAGAGAGAACTCCACTCTCGATATCCAATCAATCATTCTGGATATCAGATCAAATCCCTCATCTCCCACCATTCCCCAGGCGATATCTGACCACTCTGGCTTGCTTTCAGCAAGCATCGTGTTAGGTCAGTTTAGCCAGAATCATTTTAGCCAGAATCCCATCTTACCCTGATATTTCCTCTTAGTAATTTTCTAACTATCCCTCCCCCAATAAATCCCCATTTTTTATTATATTTGGAGTTGAGCCCAATCTCTCTCCCCTACTGCAAAACCCCATGGCAGTGGTATTTACACTTACCACAGCAGTCCTCAGTAAAGTCTGCTTAACCATTTTACCAAGTGTCAGAATAATTTTTTCTTTAACAGTATCTTGGATGAAAATGTTAGTTGTTAAGAATTATTTTTCAAATAGAAGTAATCTAATTGAATGACAAATGTTAACCCTATGATGTTATATAAGTCTTAAAATTGTCACAGATAATTATCATAAATTCCTGCTTATTCTTGGAGCATCAAGACAATTTAATTACTTTTTTTTAAAGCTTTGGAGACACAAAATCCCTATGATTTTCTAGAAAATTAATCTTGCATTTAACTCGATGCTCCATTTTAAAAACAATACCACCAGTGTCTCTGACATTGCCTCAGAAATAGGTACCGTAACCAGCAGCTGCCATTCTACAGGAGAGGGTTACTCTATCTGCACGTCTCTTGATGAAGGACCGCACAGGGTAGCACCAATGTGCTTATATTTAGTGTAATGCCATACCCAACTTCACACCCTCATATGAGGCTTTGTTATTCTGGAAGACTGAGATCCCTTAGGTAGGCTGCAAAACAGTTCACAAAAGGCTCTCTGAATACAGGATGTGCATGTTTAGCAAATCTGCTTTTGCGAGTCTCCATTACCTTCTTTCAGCAGGTGTAACGCTTTCTTCCCGATATTCCTTTCCATTGTAGGTGCCTGGCTCTAAGCCTTCTTTGTTTCTACCCAGATGCCAGCTTCTAGTTAACTATTCTTTTTTTTTTTTTTTAAGCTTCCAACCATCTGGAGGAAAACTGATTGGGCTAGGGTCATTTTTGTACCTTTTAAAATTGCTGTGTAGGTAAAAGAATTTGTCAAACCCATGAATGACCCTTCTCTGATCTCAGAGGCACTTCAGATTGGCAAAGGGCTCCTTCTTGGAGAAGCCGAGTCAAGCAGAGGTAGCAATGGAGGCAAAGAGGAGCATGCTCAAGCTACAAAACGGGTTGAGAAATATAGATCTGCCCAATTATAATTCAAACAAAAACAAGTGAGGAACTGTAGTCGGTTGAGGCACTCTTGGCCGAGCAGCTGGGGTTTGCATGCATGCATGCATAATTAAGCTTCAGGCAGCTGCAGGCTTCCACAGTGCAACAGGGCGGGCAGGATATCATAATACACAGTAGGTTGCATATCAATGAAACTCTTTTTAAATTCACATGAAGCCTAAGATAGAAAGACATCAGCAAATATTAAACAGCATTCAAAACGTCAGTGAATTGTGATACAGGCCACCAGGAAAACAATGGATCCTGACCTGGTTTCCCTGCATTGTTCTGTTTCCTCCACACAAATAGATTAGAGCAACAGTGCTGACTTTGTTTTAAAAATACACACACTCATTAGATCAAAGCGATCAATGCACATTTAAGCAACTTTCAAGGCATCACAGGAAGAACGAAATGGACTGCTTTATTTTGAAAGACAACAGAAAATCACACGCATGCATTGGGGTATTGTGATGTGCAGATGGTTAGCTTTCAGGAGAATTAAATATTCATGAAAGATAAAAATCTCTCTCATTATATTTTTAATGTATATGAGGCTTTGGGCTCAATGCCCTCTGTGTTCACATAACAGACAGACCCTGTTCTCTGAACACATGGTTCTGCTCACAAGGATGGCTCAGATGGCACCCCGTGATGGCACCCTTGCCGAGGCTGCTCAGGCCCTGCCACCACTGGGCTGCCCCGTGGCAGCCAGTGATGTCACTGAGACAACTTTGCCATCGCCTCTTATTTCCTTTGGAGCACAGTCTACGGCAAAAGACCCTCTGCTGTGTTTTGTTTCCGAATTGCCCCAAACTCTCCTTAAATCCAGAGAGCCAGGGCCACAGGAAATGTTTCCAGGCCCTCACAGGTACAGGGAGGTCCCAGCCGCACTTGGGCATGCGGTACAGTGGCACTTGCTTCTTTCGCTAACCCAGGTGCAGCGGTATGATCTTCCCGCCATTCGTTGTTTTAGTGCATACCTTGTTTGACAGGGAATCGGAGGATTTCTCAGGGGTTTTTAATCTGATTAACCACACATGGGTGACAACTGTAAAACCTGAGATGCTACAGGACAAGACAGCATTGTGGCACAGGGCCGGATTTGTCACCTCTGAGACTCCACACCCGCCTGCCCTCGTTTCTCCGAGGACACTCCCAGCTTCCCCTTCTCCCCATCCCATGTGCCAACTCACACAGAAAACAGGATTCAGAGAGGCCCTTTTGTTGAGAAAGAATGATAAAAAAAAGATGCGTTTTCTCTTCAAGGCTGCTGAAATAACAAATTTATTAGTCAGATCAGTGTAATGAATGAAAACTAAACCTGCTTAAAGGAAGGCATTAAGGTGGTAGGAAAAATAAATATTACTTTGGGTTTCACTTCGATTCTGAATTTAGTTAATTTTAATCCAGTTAGGAAACTGACTCTACCTATTGCGTTCACTAGAGTTGTCTACTCTTACACATGTAATTACCTTTGCTTCTCTGTAAGTACATTCTTGTTCCCCCCATACTTCAAAACAATGTCCTCTGTGGAAGATGAGTACTTAAGGAATGATGAAGGCAGAATAGTCATAGCATTTCGTTGGCATTGGGTTACCTTTATTTGCATGCGAGGCAGTTATTTTATCAGTTCCTGTGTGTTGTACTGGTCCCTTGCTTTTTTTGTTTTTCCTTTTGGTCCCTGCCACTGTCCCCAATAAATTCTATCTCAACACCAACTTAGATTTTAAAACACATGTTTCTAGATGTTATTTTTGTGCCCATACTTTAAACAAAAGCATAAGTGTGCTTCCATTACTGGATCCCAAAGTATAAATAGACATGACACTCAAGAATCAGATGGAACTCCCTCTCTCCCCCGTCTGCAAACTGTGCTTTCAATAAAAAGTAATGCTTCCGTGGTGAGAATTCTCATCATCTCTTTTAACTATTTTCTAAAGCCCCAGTTTAAATAGGAATGAAAGTGCTTATTCCAGTGATATAATATAGATGCGGGGATCAAAGAGATGACTGAAAAATCAGCCTCTTGCCTCCAGTGGAACCAGGGGAGAAGCGGCACCCTCAGAGGAGGCACTTGGGGCCCAGAGCCGGCCAGGTGGGAGGCAGCAGGATCCGATGTGGAAGGGAAATCCGCCCCCATCCCCAGCTTTATTGAGGTGTGATGGACAAATAAAAGTTGTACATATTTAAGGTGTACAACATGATGTTTTGATATATGTACATATTGTGAAATTACCACAATCAAGCTAACTAACATATCTACCACCTCACCTAGTTACTATTTTTTTGTTTTTTGGTTTTTTCTGGTGAGAACACTTTAGATCTACCCTCTTAGCAACCAAGTACACAGTACGTTATTACTGACTACAGTCAGCAAGCTATACATCAGATCTCCTGAATGTATTCATCTTATAGCTGAAAGTCTGTACCCTTTGAACAATGTCTCCCCACTTCCCCCATGTCCCAGACCCTTGTAACCACCATTCTACTCTCTGTTTCTATGTGTTTGACTTTTTTTAAGATTCCACATATAAGTAAGATTATGCGGAATTTGTGTTTATATATCTGGCTTATTTCACTTGGCATAATGTCCTCCAGGTTCATGCATGTTGCTGCAAATGGTAGGATTTCCTTCTTTTAAGGGCTCAATAATATTCCAGTGTGTGTGTGTGTGTGTGTGTGTGTGTGTGTGTGTGTGTGTACATATATATTATATATAACAATAATACAATTTCTTTTAGATATATGCCTAATAACAGGATTGCTGGATCATATGGTAGTTCTATTTTTAAGATTTTGAGGAAATTCCATACTGTTTTCCATAATGGCTGTACCAACTTATGGTCCCGCCACCAGCGTGCAAGGGCTCCGTATTGTCCACATCCTTGCCAGAATTTGTCATCTTCCGACTTTTTAATCATAGCCATCCTACAGCTGTGAAGTGATATCTCATTGTAGTTTTGATTTGCATTTCCCTGATGATTAGTGATATTGAGCAGTGTTTCATATGCTTGTCGGCCATTTGTATGTCTTCTTTGGAAAAATGTCTTTCAGGTCCTTTGCTCATGTTTTACTTGGATTATTTGTTTGTTTCTTTTTTTTTTTTTTAATCTTTTCCCTGCTATTGTGTTGTATGAACTCCTTACATATTTTGGATATTGACCCCTTACTGGATGTACAGTTTCCAAATATTTTCTCCCATTTCAGAGTTTGCCTTTCTGTTTTGTTGATTGTTTCCTCTGCTATGCAGAAACTTTTTAGTTTGATGTAGTCCTACTTGTTTATTTTTGTTTTTGTTGCCTGTGTTTAAGTGTCAAATTCAAAAACCATTGCTAAGAACAATGTCAGGAAGCTTATCCCCTGGGTTTTCTTCTAGGTTTTTACAGTTTTAGGTCTTATGTGTAGGTTTTTAACACATTTTGAGTTGATTTTTGTGTGTGGTGTAAGGCTCCAATTTTATTCTTTTGCCTATGGATTTCCATTTTTCCCTATGTCATTTATTGAAGAGTTATCTTTTCCTTTTGTGTATTCATGGCAGTGCCTTGATCAAAAATTAGTTGACCATATGCATGGATTTATTTCTGGGCTCTCCATTCTGTTCCATTGGTCTACGTGTCTGTTTTTACAACAGTACCATACTGTTCGGGTTACTATTACTTTAACATAATTTGAAATCAGGAAATATGACGCTTACGCCTTTGCTCTTCTTTGCTCAAGATTGCTTCGGTTAGTCAGGGTCTTTTGTAGTTCCACACAGATTTTAGGATATTTTCTATTTCTGTCAAAAATGTCATTGGAATTTTGACAGGAATTATATTGAATCTGTAGGTCGCTTTGTGCTGTTTAGATGTTTTAACAGTATTAATTCTCCCAACCCATGAACACAGGATATCTTTCCATTTATTTGTGTATTCCTATTTATAAATTTCTATTGTCAATGTTTTATGATTTTAATGTACAAATTTTCACATACTTCATTAAATTTATTCCTAAGTATTTTATTCTTCTTAATAATATTGTAAATGAGATTTATCTCTTTAATGTCTTATTTTTTAAATTGACACATAATAATTATACTTATTTATGAGGCAAAGTGTGATGTTTTGATACATGTATACATTGTGTAGTGATCAAATCCGGATATTTAGCATATCCGTCATCTCATACATTTGTTGTTTGTGCTAAAAACATTCAAAATCTTCTCTTCTAGCTATTTTGAAATATACACTACTGTTAGCCACAGTCACCCTACTGTGGAACAGAACGCTAGAACTTATTCCTCCTATCCAACTGTAACTTTGTACCTGTGGACCCATCTCTCCTTATCTCCCCTCTTCTCTACCCTCTCCAACTTTTGGTAACCACTATTCTACTTCCTATTTCTGTTAAGATCAACTTCTATAGATTCCGCATAAGGAAGATCTTGTGGTAATTATCTTTTTGTGCCTGGCTTATTTTATTTTTAACATAATGTCCTCCAGGTTCATCCATGTTGCCACAAATGACAAAATTTTATTCTTTTTTTATGGCTGAATCAATATTTCATTGTGTATATGTACACACACACATGCGCATATATATATTATATATATAATGTATATATACACATCACATTTTTTAATCCATTTATCTACTGATGAGTGTTTAGATTGATTCCATATCTTGGCTATTATGACTAGTGCTATAATAAACATGGGAGTGCAGATACCTCTTTGACATCCTGATTTCATTTCCTTTGGATATATGCTCAATAGTAGGATTGCTGGATAATATGGTAGCTCTATTTTTAATATTTTGAGAGTATCCATACCATTTTCCATAATGGCTGCACTTTATATCCCCATTAACAGTTTGTAAGTGTTCCCCATTCTCCACATCCAAGCCAGCATTTGTTATTTTTTTGTCTTTTTGATATTAGTCATTCTAATAGAGGTGATATGATATTTCATTATGGTTTTCATTTTCATTTCCCTGATGATTAATGATGTTGAACATTTTTTTCATAAACCTGTTAGACATTTGTATGTCTTTTTTAAAGAAATACTCTCACATCTTTTGCCCATTTTTAAATAAAATTATTTGATTTTTTGCTATTAAGTTCCTTTCATATTCTGAATATCAACCCCTATCAGATGCACCGTTTGCAAATATTTTCTCCCAGTCTTTAGGTTGTCTCTTCACTCTGTTCATTGTTTTTTATACTGTACAGAGCTTTTCAGTTTGATGTAATCCCTTTTGTCTATTTTTGCTTTTGTTCCCTGTATTTTTGAGGTTTTATCCACAAAAAAGTTCTTGTCCAGATCAATGCTATGAAGCATTTCTTATATATTTTCTTCTAGTAGTTTTATTGTTTTGGGTCTTACATTTAAGTCTTTACATTTTGAGTTGATTTTTATATATGGTAATAGATAAGGGTCTAGTTTCATTGCTGTACATGTGGACATTGTTTTTCCAGAATGATTTATTGAAGAAACTGTTTTTTCCCCAATGCGTTTTCTTGGCACCTTTGTTGAAAATGCATTGGCTGTAAACATGTGGATTTATTTCTGGGTTCTCTGTGTTTCTGTTTTCATGCTAGTACCATGCTATTTTGTTTGCTCTATAGCATTGTAGTATATTTTGAAAGCAGGTAGTGTGATGCCTCTAGCTTTGTTCTTTCACTCAGAATTGCTTTGATTATTCAGGGTCTTTTTGATTCCATATCCATTTTAGGATTGTTTTTTCTATTTCTGTGAAGAACGTTATTGGTATTTTGGTAGAGATTGCATTGAATCTATAGATCATTTTGGATAGTATAGACATTTTAACAATGTTAATTCTTCCAATCCAAGAACATGAAGTATCTTTCCACTTATTTTCCTCTTCAATTTCTTTCATCAATGTTTCCTTGTAGAGATCTTTTACCTCCTCAGTTACATTTATTTCTAGGTATTTTATTATTATTTTTGATAGCTATAATAAATGGGATTGTTTTCTTGATTTCTTTTTCAGATAGTTTGCTATTGGTGTATAGAAATGCTAGATTTTTGTTTATTGTTTTTGCATTCTACTTTACTAAATTTACTTATTAGTCTATTAGGTTTTTAGGCCAAGTCTTAATGGTTTTCTATTTTGTAACCTGCAACTTAACTAAATTTTCTTATTAGTCTAACAGTTTTTTATGGGGAGTCTTTAGGGCTTTCTATATTTAAGATCATGTTATCTGCAAACAGTAACAATTTGCCTTCCTCCTTTCCAATTTGGATGCCATTTATTTCTTTCTCTTGCCTAATTGCTCTAACTATGACTTCCAGTACTATGATGAACAATAGTGGTGAAAGTGGGCATTCTTGTCTTATTCCAGATCTTAGAGGGAAAGCTTTCAACTTTTCCCCATTGAAGATGATGTTAGCTATGTGTTTGCCATATACAATCTTTATTGTGTTGAGGTACATTTTTTATACCTAGTTTATTGAGAGTTTTAATCATGAAGGCATGTTGAATTTTATCAAATGCTTTTCAGCGTCTATTGAAATGATCACGTGATTTTTGTCCTTGATTCTTTTAATGTGATGTATCATGTGTTTTGATTTGCATATGTGGAACCATCCTTGCCTCCCTGGCATAAATCCCACTTGATTATGGTGAATAAGCTTTTTAATGTGCTGTTGTGTTTGCTTGTATTTTGTGAGGACTTTTTTTTTTATTGTTGTTATTAAGGATTTTTGCATCTATGCTTATCTGGGGGATTGGCTCTTAATTTTTATTTAGGTTGTATTCTTGTCTGGTTTTGGTTATCAGGGTAATGCTGGCTTTGTAAAGGATTTGGAAGAATTCAATTTTTTAAATGTTTTTTGGAATTATTTGAAAGAAATTGCTATTAGTTCGTCTTTAAATGTTTGGTAGAAATCAGCATTGAAGCATCAGATTTTGTGAATTTCTTTGATTATTATTGGTCTATTCATGTGTTCTCTTTCTTCACAATTCAGTTTTGATAGGTTGTATATTGCTAGGAATTTATCCATTTTTTTTTCTAGGCTTTCCAATTTGCTGGTGAATGGTTGTTCACAATAGTCTTTTATGATCCTTTTATTTCTGTTATATCAATTGTAATATCTCTTTTATTTCAGATTTTATTCATTTGGGTCTTCTCTCTTTTTTAAGTTAGTGTAGCTAAAATTTGTCAATTTTCTTTATCATTTCAAAAAACCAACTCTTCATTGTGTTTATTTTTTATAGTCCTTTAAATCTCTATTTTGTTTATTTCTGCTCTCATCTTTACTATTTATTTCCTTCTACTAATTTTGAGTCTAGATTTTTCTTATTTTTCTAGTTCCTTGAGGTACAATGTTAGGTTGTTTATTTGAGATCTTTCTTCTTTTTTGAAGTAGGCAGTTATTGCTATAAACTTCCCTCTTAAAACTGCTTTTGATACATCCCATAGATTTTAATATATCATGTTTTCATTTTTATTTGTCTCAAGAAATTTTCTAATTTTTCTTTTTAATTTCTTCATTGATCCCTTGGTTGTACAGGACTATGTTGTTTAATTTTATGTATTTGTAATGTTTTTGAGGTTTGTCCTATTATTGATGTCTAGTTTTATTATATATCAGTAGTCAGAAAAGATACTTGACATGATTTCAATCTTCTTAAAATTGTTAAGACTTGTTTTGTGGCCTAGCATGTAATCTGCCATGAAGAACGTTCCATGTGCAGTGGGGAAGAGTAAGTATTTTGTAGCCGTTGGAGGCAATGTTCTGTAAATATCTGTTAAGGCCTTTTGGTCTGTAGTGCTTTTTAAATCTGATGTTTTCTTTGTTGATTTCTTATCTGGATGATCTGTCCATTGCTGAAAGTAGGGTATTGAAGACCCCTACTGTTATTGTACTACAATCTATCTCTCCCTTTAGATCTACTAATATTTGCTTATATATTTAGGTGCTCCAATATTGGGTACATATATATTTATAGTTGTTATATCCTTCTGCTGAATTGATCTTTTTATCATCACATAATGACCTTCTTTGTCTCTTTTTACAGTTTTTGACTTAAATTCTGTTTTATCAGATGTAAGTGTAGTCACTCCTGCTCTTTTGATTTCCATTTGCATCAAATATCTTTTTCTATTGTTTCACTCACAGTTTCAGTGTGTCCTTACAGGTGATGTGAGTCTCTTAAAGGCAGCATACAGTTGGGTCTTGTTTTATTGTTATTGTTCATTCAGCCACTTCATGTCTTTTTTTTTTTTTTTTTTGAGACAGAGTCTCACTGTGTTGCCTGGGCTAGAGTGAGTGCTGTGGCGTCAGCCTAGCTCACAGCAACCTCAAACTCCTGGGCTCAAGCAATCCTTCTGCCTCAGCCTCCCGAGTAGCTGGGACTACAGGCATGCGTCACCATGCCTAGCTTATTTTT
>CAUYSK010059864.1:0-24080 GCA_963575035.1 Avahi laniger
TTTATCAAAAAGTCCCAAAACAATAAATGTTGGCATGGATGCAGAGAGATAGGAACACTCATACACTGCTGGTGGGACTGCAAACTAGTGCAACCTCTGTGGAAAGCAATATGGAGATACCTTAAAGAGATACAAGTAGAACTGTCATTTGATTCAGCAATCCCATTACTGGGCGTCTACCCAAAAGAACAAAAGACATTCTATAAAAATGACATCTGCACTTGAATGTTTATAGCAGCACAATTCACAATTGCAAAGATGTGGAAACAACCCAAGTGCCCATCAATCAATGAGTGCATTAATAAAATGTGGTAAATGTATATCATGGAGTTCTACTCAACTACAAAAAAACAATGGTGATCTAGCACCTCTTGTATTATGCTGGATGGATCCAAAACCCATTCTACTAAGTGAAGTTTCCCAACAATGGAAAAATGAGCACCACATGTACTCACCATCAAATTGGTTTTAAATGATCAACACTTAGGTGCACATATAATAATAACATTCATCGGGTGTCGGGCAGATGGGAGCGGGGTGGAGGGGATGGGTATATATACACTTAATGGGTGCGATATACACCATCTGGGGGATGGACATGCTTGAAGTTCTGACTCGGGCAGGGCAAGGGCAATAAATATAACCTAAACATTTGTACCCCCGTGATATGCTGAAATAAATAAAAAAAAGAGTAACAGAAAACAAACCAACCCCCCCCAAACAACAAAAAAATGTCAGTAAATTTAAATTCTAAGCCTTGTCACTATCTTTAGAGCCTCATTGCATGTTTTCTTAGAGAATGGACGATTTCTAAATAAGAGTTTTTTTTTTGTTTAGAAATGTACTCACTAATGTTTCAATTAAAAAACAGCAGTTTCTTCCCCAAGTTTGATTGCTCAGAGCCACAGAGACTAAAATATACAAAGGGAATTGTGCATATTATGATGGCAGGGGAGCCTAAAGACTGCTTTGATTCAGTTTAGACATTTAGAACGCCCAAGAAGCAGTATAAAATGTTCTTTCCCCTGTTTATTTTAGAAAATGTAGAGATAAATTATTCCCTTGAGCGGCACTATGGATATTGTATCAAAAATATAATTCTGGGTATTGTTTCAGTACATGTAGTCAACAGTACTTAGGACTCTAAATGATGAAGTAGGAGGCAATAATATGCCTCAGGTTGGGGTATATTAGGAGGAAATTGCCCTGGAACTCAAGAAATAGAAGTAATGGGAATTAATTTTGGATTTTCTTCTTTTTTTATTTCAAGGTATTACAGGGGTATAAATATTTTTGGTTACATGGATCAGTTTTATAGTGCTTGAGTCATGGTTATAAGTGTGCCCATCACTCAGGTAGTGTTAATTGTACCCATTAAGTAAGTTATTGCCAATTCCCTCCCTCCCCCTTCCCCTGCTTGTTTCCCTTGAATTTTACTTCCCTCTATGCATGTGTATACTTACTGGTTAGTTCCAATTTAGTAGTAAGTACATGTGGTGTTTGTTTTTCTATTCTTTAGATATTTCATTTTGGCTTTTCAAGGTGTGTGACAACTATTTGAAAAAGGTAATGTTTCTATTTAGAAAGATATTGCCTTCAAATTTCAGGGGTGCACACTTTAGGCATGATGTATTGCTTTTTGGCAAACGTGATGACTTCTTCAGGAAAGTTTTGCAAGCGCTCTGAGACACTCGATCGGCGGAGCCATTTAAGTTCAACCTCATTCAATTTAGATTGTTTAGGTAGCCTATAATAGCACAGCAGAAACAAAGCAGAATGAACTTCTCTCATTGGCTGCTAAAAGGTCCTTTAATGGGACTTCTCTAGCAGGGCTTAATTTAAGTTTATAGGTAACAATGATTTAGAGCAATTTCAGAGAATGGAAGAGAGATAGGATGGAGGTTTGAGAAAAGAAAATAAAGTGCACAGAGATCTCTTAAACTTGTTCAGTGTTCACATAGCCTAGGAATAACATCAGTTTGGCATAAAATTCTAGGCTATCTCAATGTAGATTTGCTTTTATGGAATCTAGTTTGAGGCTTGGCTGCTTATTCAACATTCACCAGGGATTCCTTAAGCTGCATAGCAATCAAAAGATGATATTTATTGGCTGCTTTCTTCACATAGTCGTGATGATAAGCAGGTGTTGGGAGAGAAGAGAGACTGCAAAGTGAAGTTTTCTAGAGTGTTCATCTCAAGACCTCTTTGTCTTCCTGGAGCAATCAAGTCTACTACTAAGAAACTAATGTTCGCATCCAAGGGAGTTTTTTAAAGATTGCTACACTAAACTATAGGTGTGGTTCATATGGTATATTTAATGCTGCTATTTAATTTTGTAGATCTGTAAAGACTCCAAGTTTTTATAAATTTTCTTTATTTCTATAAATTCTGTAGATGTGTTTGCAAATTCCTGTTTGTTTATTTCTGTTAATAACAGGTGGGAGCAAGGGTGGGGAAAAAGAAAGGCCTTTATCTCCAACTGCTCCCATTAGTGTATACCAAGTAATTTAATTTTTTCCACTGTTCTGCTTGCAGTGTTTTCATTCCTACATTCGTTCTACATAATTAAAAATTATTCCTTCTAAATCTGTCTAATGAGTAATGACTTTACCATCAAATCCCTAGACTCCCACAGAGTTAAATTATAGTCAGTTAAATTTGCCTGAAAAGCAGTGGAAATAACTTTTGGAATCAGAGAAGTGAGACTGAGAAATATGGTCCAGCATGATCTTTTAGGCCCTTAGGAATTACATGTGTGCATGCACTAGCACACACATACCATGCAAGACAGGGCCTTGGCTATCTGAATTAAGTGACTGAGACATGCTAAGAGATTGTTTTATTGTTAATTAAGAAATGATTATTTTTACTCTGAAAGTCCCATTTCTCCTGATCGGATGACTATATAAATATTCCACTTTTATGCTACATGTTTCTAAAAGCATTTATATGCGCTTTTAAAAAAAGACAATACAGTTAGAAATATACTAAGGGAACTTTATACACCATATCACTATTTTTCATTTCTGAAAATAATTAGAGAAGACTTTATAATAGAGCCACTTTTACTAATTATTAATAATAGGTGCTTGAGTAAGGCAAATGCATTTCATGTAATCAAAATGTTTGTACTCCCATAATATCTTGAATTAAAAAAAATAGGTACACTCACAATACGTGGAACTCAACACATTTTATAATGTTAGATTAATAGATACTTTAGTTTCTTAAGAGCAAAAGTTAAGACATTTTATATGTATATATGTGTGTGTGTGTGTATGTGTGTATGTTGTATGTATATATATATGAATAGTTTACATAAAAGAAAACAAATATAAATAAGTATAAAGTTCAATGAATTTTGAGAAATTTATGCAGTCATGCACCACATAACTTTTGAGTCAACAGTGGACCACATATATGAAAGTATTCCTGTAAGATTGTAATAGAATTGAAAAATTCCTATCACTTAATGACATTGTAGCTGTTGTAACAACATAGCATAATACTCACATGTTTGTGGTGATACTGATGTAAATAAACTTACTGCACTGTCAGTCATATAAAAGTATATCACATACAATTAGGTATGGTACATGATAATAATAACTATGTTACTGGTAATGTATTTACTGTACTTTTAATAATTATTTTAGTGTACACTTCTTCTACTTATAAAAAACAGTTAAGTATAAAACAGCCTCAGGTAGGTCTCTCAGGAAATATTCCAGAAGAAGGCATTTTTATCATAGGCTCCATATGTGTTATTGCCCTTGAAGACCACCTAGTGGGACAAGATGCAGAGGTGGAAGACAGTGATATTGATGATCCTGACTCTGTGTAGGCCTAGGCTAATGTATGTGCTTGTGTCGTAGTTTTTAACAAAAAAGTTTAAAAAGTAAAAAAAATAAAAATAAAGCTTATAGAATAAGGATATAAAGAAGGAAAATATTTATAAAGCCAGACAATATTTGTGTTTTAAGCTATGTGTTATTACAAAGGAGTCAAAAAGTTAAAAAAATTGCTAAGTGAAGTATCCCAAGAATGGAAAAACAAACACCACATGTACTCACCATCAAATCTGTGTTAACTGATCAACACTTACGTGCACATATAGTAATAACATTCATCAGGTGTTGAGCAGATGGGAGCGGGGAGGTGGGGATGGGTATATTCACACCTAATGGGTGCAGTGTGCACCATCTGGGGGATGGACATGCTTGAAGCTCTGACTCGGGTCGGGCAAAGGCAATATACGTAACCTAAACATTTGTACCCCTATAATATGCTGAAATAAAATAAAATAAAATAAAATAAATAAATAATTTATGTCTTCAAAAAAAGTTAAAAAAATTAAAACATAAAGTAAAAAAGTTATAGTAATCTATGGTTAATTTATTATTGAAAAAAGAATATTTTAAAAATTATCATAGCCCAAGTGTACAGGGTTTATATAGTCTACAAGATTATGATGTTCTAGGCCTTCACATTCACTTACCACTCACACACTGACTAATGCAAAGCAACTTCCAGTTTTGCAAGCTCCATTCACGGTAACTGCCCTATATAGCTATGCCATCTTTTGAATCTTTTATGCCATATTTTTACTGTATTTTTTTGTGTTTAGATATGTTTTGATACACAAATGCATACTATTGTGTTACAGTTGCCCACAGTATTCACCACAGTAACGTGCTGTACAGATTCATAGCCAGGGAGCAATAGGCTATACCATACAGCCTAGGTGTGGGAGAGACTATACCATCTAGGTTTGTGTAAGTACACTCTATGATGTATGCACCATGATGAAACCGCCTAATGATACATTTCTCAGGACTTATCTCCACCATTAAATGGCACATAATTGTATACCCATGGGACCTCCACCTTAATTAAAATATAGAACATTATAATCAGCATAGGAAGTTCCATCCTACCTCTCTGCAGTACTTATTCTAACTCCCATCCCAAACTAACTATAAATTAATTCTTTATGTTCTAAAATTATATATCAATGGAATCATACAGCATATACTCTTCTTTTCATCAGTCTTTTACTCAGCATATTTGAGGTCCATCCAGGTTTTTGCATATATAAGCATTTGCTTTGTTTTTCTTATGAAGTGTTCCATTGTATAAATATACTAGAATTTGTTTATTCACTTTTCTATTGATAGGCGGAGTCATTTACAGTTTTGCTATCATAAACAGAGCTACTAAGTGCAGGTCTTTTTTGTGGAGTTGGAAGGAAATTTATATATCATCAGCGTCAAATTTCCTTTGTTTTTATTTCTTTTGACTAAATATCTAGAAGTGGAATTGTTGCCGCCTATGTTAAATATATGGTGAATTACCAGAAAATGAGTTATTTTCCATAGTGATTGTACACAAGCAATGTATGTGACTTTCAGTTGTAGGCTATCCTTGCTAACACTTGGTGCTGTCAGTCTTTTTCATTTTAACCGTTCTAGGGGGTGGAAAGTGGTATCTAATTGGGGATTTTAACTTGTATTTCTCTAATTGAAACATTTATTCTAATTGCATTTCCAAGAAACCTGATCTAAGAATGTTGATGCTGGGAATAATCCTAGGAAGCAGACTCAAAAAGTGTATTTCAGAACTGGATTATTTGGCAGCCCAGCTGGCAGTGAGTAATCTCATCTATAATGGTATGTGGTGTATGGATAGCCCTTGGTATGCGGTTATAATGCAGTTATTTTCATCAGTGGATGTGATACCAGTGGAAAAGTGGCCTGATGCTTGGTACAATATCTCTCTGGCACTTGAGAGGTTTGAGTTCCATTTGACTTTAAATTATACCTATTGCTTGGCCACTTTAGGCTCCTCATGCCAAAATATCAGCAGGAAGGGAAAAGAGTCATGTACTGGCAAAGGTAATTGATTCCAATCAGCAGGAAAAGAGGTAGGGCTACTGTCATGCAGTGTGGGCAGGGAGGAATACATTTGCTGCTCAGGGGCAACTTTCTGTTTCCATACCCAGTTTTAATTTTAAATGGACAAGAACAGAAAATATAACATGAAAGGGGCATGACAAGTGAACTCTCAGGCCCTTTGAGGATAATGGTCTGGGTCATAACACCAAGTAAGCTGATTAGACTAGCAAAGTTACTACCCAAGAGTGAGGGAAATATGAAACAAATAGTGGAAAAACATGGCTGATAATTGTCAGTTATACCTTAATATCAGTTGTAGCAGTGTGGGCTACAAGTATGCCGTCCTATTAATACTTCTATGCTTCACCAAGGTGGTGGGGGGGAACAACAACTAGAATCGTGAAGAACTCTTCCTAGATGGGGAAAACTTTATAAAAATGCAAGAATACATGATCTATATGAAGAATAATCTATAGTAGATACTGTGTTGTTCCTCCAATATCCTTCCTCTCCTTAATCCTCTCCCCTCAGGAATTGTCCTTGGCCACAGAGAATGCCTGAATTTTTACCCTCTCCAAGCTGATGAATTACATCCAATGACTAGTTTATGTAAAACACAAAGGCATAGTTCCATTCCCTCAATTAGGGACAACTCTAAAGGGACATCATAGCTCCAGAGATTTCCATAGGATCTGTGCAAGTATTAATTGTAACTTCATTGTGGCCAGCTTCTCTCAGTTTATCTTCCTCCTCAGTTTCTTTCAGACCCCTGTGCCAAAAAAATACCTTTGCCTATAGCTGTCTGCCTGAATGTTTTTCATGGGAACCCAAATTAAAGCAGTGTTTTCATTCTCTTCTCATGCTTGGTATAAAATTCTAATTGGGAAATAATTTTTCTTAGAACTTTAAAGGGCTTGCTCCTCTTTTATAGATGTGAAGTCTCAGACAAGTCCAATTTTGATATCTAAATAAGTGATTCATGTATTCTTTGCAAAAGTGTTTAGGATCTTCTTTTCATCCACGGTGCTTTGAAAATTCAAAAGGATGTATAATGGTGTGAGTATTTTATCATTAATTAAGATGACTCCTTAGTAGGCTCATACAATCAATCTCAGGACTCATATTCTTCTACTGTAGGAAATTCTATTGTATTATTTCTTTATTTTCTCACTTCTTTTTTTCCCCTCTTTCTTTTTCTGGAATCTCTATTACTTGGATATTGTAACTACTACTGGATTGGTTATTTCTGTATCTGTGGATGTCGTTCTACATTTTTTCTATATTTTTAGAGATTTCCTCAGTTTTATTTTCCATTCTCTATAGTTAATTTAATCTTGCAATCATAATTTTCATCTTTAAAAGTTCTTTTCTTATAGTCTGATTATTCCTGTGTGGTAGTATGATATTCCTGTTTAATGGTTAAAAAATTGACTTTTTAAACTTGTATTATGGAAAGTTTCAAATCGATGTAAAATCAGAGAGAATAATTGTTTTCATTAATTTCTGCTGCTATAACAAAATATCATAGACTGGGTAATTCATAAATAATAGCAATTTATTTCTCACAGTTCTGGAGGCTGTAAAGTCCAAGATCAAGTTGCCAGCAGATTCCATGTCTGGTTTGGTCATGCTCTTTCAAGCCCTTTCAAGATGATGCTTCTTGATATATCCTCACATGGTGAAAAAGGGATAAACTCTGTGTCCTCACATAACAGAAGGATCAGAAAAGCCAAGCAGCTCTCTGAAGCCTCTTTTATAAGGGCATTAATCGCATTCACAAAGACAGAGAGCCCTCATGACTTAATCACTTCCCAAAAGGCTCCACTTCTTAATACCACCACAATGAGGATTAAGTTTTAACATAAATTTTGGAGGGACACAAATGTTCAAACCATGGAATTCTGCCCTTGTCCCCCAAAATTCATGTCCTTCTCACATACAAAATAAATTCATTACATTCCAACAGTTCCTAAAGTCTTAAATTGTTCCATCATCAATTCAAAATTCTGAATTCCAGAGTCTCATTTAAATATTATCTAAGTCAGTTATGGATAAGACTCAATGTATGATTCATCCTGAGGCTAATTGCTTTCTAGTTGTTATACTGTGAAATCAAACAAGTTACGTGCTTCCAAAGCATGGTGGTGGGACAGGCATAGGATAGGTAGTCCCAATCTGAGAGGGAGAAATAGGCAAGAAGAAAGGAAAAATTGGTCTGAAGTAAGTCCAAACCCAACAAGACAAATAACATTAAATCTTGAGGCTTGATAATAATTTTTGACTCTAAATCCTGCCTTCTGGAAACAATGGGGTGGGATTGAAACCCTAATTCCCTGGGCAGCCCTTCTCCTATGGTTTTGCTGGGTGCACTCCATGCATCACTCTAATGTGTTGGAGTCACATGCTGCAGCTCTCCAGGGCTGGTGTGTCATGCTAGTGGCTATATTTGTCTTAGGTTTCAGGGATAACCAGGCCCTCAGTGCTCCACTAGGCATTGTCATATGGGGGGCTCTTTGCTGTGGCCCCAACCCAACAACTCGACTGGGCATTGCCCTAGTGGGGACTCTCTGTAGTGGCCCTACCCCGTGGCTCAGTTAGGCATTGTCCTAGTTAGGGCTCTCTGCAACTTCCTGTGGCAATTCTTTGCCCAGATATCAAAGCTCTCTACGACCTCCTTCGAAATCTAGGTAGAGGGAGCCATGCTTCCATAGTTGTGCACTCTCCATGCCCACAGAGTTTATACCATGTGGACACCACCACGATTTACCACTAGTGCTCTCAGGAGTGGCAGTCCAAGGAGTGGCATACCTGGGCCTGCTTGAGCCACAGGTAGGGTGACTAAGGAGTACTATGCTGGAAGGCATGGAACAGAAATATGAGGCATCCCTGGGCAGTGAGCCCCAAGGTCCCAAGGTACCCTGAGCCCCCACCTTGAAATTATACTGCCCTCAAGGCTCAGAGGCCTTTGATGGGAGTGGCAGCCCTGATGATCTCTAGAATGACTTTGGGGTCATTTTTTCATTTTCCTGATGAATAGCATCTGGCTTCCTTCTATTCATACTACTCTCCTTATCAAACATTTACTTGGCTACACCCTTGATGTTCTCTGATAAAGACACTTTTTTTCTGTACATGGCCAGGCTGAGAATTTTTCAAATCTTTACATTTTGCTTCCCTTCTGATTATAAATTCCAGCTTTAATTCATTCTCACTTTTCACATTGTACTATAAGTAGTCAAGAGAAGGAGGCCACACCCTCAACACTTTCCTTACACATTTCTTCCACCGAATATTCTATTTCATTGCTCTTAAGTTTTTCTTTCCACAAAATACTAGAACACAGAAACAATTCAGACAAATTATTTGCTGCTTTGTAATAACAATGGCATTTCTTCTAGTTTCCAATATATTCCTCATTTCCATCTAAAACATCATCAGAATGACATTACTGTCTACAATTCTACTAGCATTCTGATCTTGACCAGTTAGATAATCTCTAAGAAGATTTAGGCTTGCTCTATAGCTCTCTATTTCTGAGCTCACAACAGAGTCAGCCTTAACACTCTGTTGACAACAATCTAGGCTTTTTCTAGCATGCACCTCCAAACTCTCTCACCCTCTATCTATTACCAGTTCCAAAGCCATGTCCACATTTTTAGGTATAGGCAGTTCCTGGATTATGGACAAGATATGTTCCTGAGAACATCTTTAGTTTGCATTTGTGTGTAACTCAGGTCCCTGATGAATGGCATGCATATGGTAATAATAATAACACTATAATTGGTCATATGTGGTAATAATAATACATTGTAATACTATAATAATAATAATACTCCCATACTATAATAAAAATTATAGAAATTATTGTGCTATTTCTTTTAATTCAAACAAACAACATAAAAACAAATGCATACAAAAAGTTTAGATAGGAGATAGGGGAAATTTCAAAAAAGAACATTAAAAGTTAACACTCACCTAATGTTACATCAATGTTATGCTTACTGGAAGAGGAATTTTTTAGGCAAAAAGGTAGGCTATCATCAATTGAAAAATGATGGAGATGATGCTGGAGAGAGTGAGTGAGTGCTGGAGAATTAGGATTTGATTCTGTTGCTGGAAGAAGCGAGCTTACCACTGAAGTCTGATTTCTGAAAAAGATATCTAGGATTGTTTGCTCCAGCTTTTTATTTTTTTCATCATAAATGGCCTTGTAGCAGCTGATGTTCTCACTAACTGCACAGTAAATCTTTGTAAACTGCTCAGCATTAAGATCTTGCCCCTCAAGCTTAGCAAATTCTGCTTAAATGAGATGAAAGGCTTCAGCTAATTCTTCTATCATAAACTTTCTTAACTCTGGATCTTCTGCTTCTTCATGCTCTTGTATTTCTATCAGCTGCTTCTCCTTCTATCTATGAGACTAGCCATTAGCATAAAGATGCTGCTCTAGTGAACCACTTATGCCATGCAGGTTTGTTTACATGCATGGAAGAAACTAGTCCCTAAATTATTAATTTAATTATCTAATTATAAATTATCCTTGTGGGAAGACTTAGGACCCCATTCATAAGCATAGAACACTGTGAGTCAGGTTGTCTATAATCAAGAGAATGTCTTTATTTGTTATAGCAGCTCCATGTTTCTTTGTACCAATTTCTGTCTTAGTTCATGCTGCTATTAACAAAGGAAATAAGAATGGGAGATTTATAAAGAACAAAAGTTTATTTTCCTACAGTTTTGGTGGGTGGGATGTTGAAGATCAAGGCACCAACATTCAGTGTCTTGTGAGGGCCTTCTTGCTGCATTCTCACATGGTAGAAGGGAAAATGCTGTGTCCTTACATGGTGGAAGAAAAAAGGGCAAAAAGTCTAACTAGTTCCATTGAGCCCTCTTATAAAAGAACCTACTACCATTCATGAGGGTGGAGCTCTCATGGTTAATCAATTCCTAAATTCCCCACCTCTTAATACTATTGCATTGGAGATTAAGTTTCAACATGAATTTTGAAGAGGACACAAACATCGAAGCCATAGAAATGGCTAACTAATTTTTAAGAAAGGCACCAAGAATACAAGGGAGGACAATTTCTTTAATAAATGCTATTGGGAAAACTGGATATATATCTACATGCAAAAAAAATGAAATTGGACTCTTTTCTTACACTATACAGATGATTCTTAATTTGAAGTTGAAATTATCATAATAAGTTGAAAATATTATAAGTTGAAAGTGTGTTTTTGACTTGAGATAATTTCAATTTGTGATGGGTTTATCCAGATATAACACCATCATATGGGGGAAGCATACTGAATGTGTATCACTTTCACATCTTCATGAAGTAGAAAAATTATTAGTTAAACCATTGTAAATTGGGGACCATCTGTATTCAAAAGCCAACTCAAAATGGATTAAAGACTTAAATATAAGACCTAAAACAATAAAACTCTTAGAAGAAAACAAAAGGCAAAACCTCCTTGACATTGGTCTAAGCAATGATTTTTTGGATATTACACCAAACGCACAAGCAACAAAAGCAAAAATAAGCAACTTGGATTACATAAAACTAAAAAGCTTCTGTACAGCAAAAGAAACAACAATAAAGGCAACCTATAGAATGGAAGAAAATATTTGTAAACAATATACCTGATAAAAGGTGAATCTTTAATATGCAAGGAACTCTACAACTGAATAGAAAAAAAAATGACCCAAGTAAAAAATGTGCAATCTGAATAGATGTTTCTTCCAAGAAGACATACAAATAGTCAATAGATATATGAAAAGGTACTCAACATCATTAATCATTAGGAAAATGCAAATCAAAACCACAATGAGATATCATCTCACCTGTGTTAGGATGGATATTACTAAAACACAAAAGATAACAAGTGTTGGTGAGGATGTAGAGAAAAGGGAACCATTTTACATTGTTGATAGGAATATAAATTGGTATAGCCATTATGGAAAACAATATGAAGTTTCTTCAAAAAACTTAATCATAGAATTTCCATATAATCCAGCAATTCCCCTTCTGGGAGTATATATGGATGTGTATAGATATAGATATAGATAAAGAGATATAGATATATTTAAATGAAATCAGGATCTCAAAAGGGTATCTGCACTCCCATGTTCATTGCAGCATTATTCACAATAGCTAAGATGCAGAAACAACTTAATATCCATTGACAGATGAGTAGATAAAGAGCTCATGTTACATACATGCAATGGAGTATTATTCAGCCTTATAAAAGAAATAAATCTTGACATTTGTGACAACATGAGTGGATATAGAGGGAATTATAATAAATTAGATAAGTCATATAGAAATACAAATACTTCATGATCTTACTTATCATAGACTCTAAAATAGCCAAAATCATAGAAGCAGATAATAGAATGGTGGTTGTCAGGGGCTGGGAAGAGGGGGAAATGGGGAGGTGCTGAGTAAAGCGTATAAAATTTTACCTACGCAAGATAAATAAGTACTTGAGAGCAAATATATAGCATAGTGACTATAGCAAACAATACTGTATTGTGTACTTAAAATTGCTAAGAGGGTAGATCTTAAGTGTTTTTACAAAATAATAACAATAATGATAATAATAATGAAGGGAGTAGGAGAAAACCTTGGGAGGTGATGAGTATGTTTATAGCATTGATCGTGGTAATGGTTTCACTGGTATACAACTGTTCCCAAATTCATTGAGATATATACCTTAAATATGTGAAGATTTTTACATCTTAATTTACCTAAATAAAGTGATTAAAAACATAATAATTTATTTATATATCCCCAGTGGAATATAGCTAAGGACAAAAAAAAATTGCAATGAAATCTTAATGTAAATTTAGTAGCCTTATTGTTATAGTAATGACAGTATTGTTACGTTGAAACTCTTTTTTTTTTTTTGGATTCTTGTGTTGTTTTATTTATTTATTTTAATTTCAGGATATTATGGGGGTGCAAATATTTTGGTTACATGTTATGACTTTGCCTCACCCAAGCCAGGATTAGAGGCATGCTCTTCCCCCATACAATGCTTACCATGTCCATTAGTTGTGAGTTTACCCACCCCCAACCCCCCAACCCCCAATGAATCTCTTTTTAGTAATTTCCTTGTTAGTAATTTTGATATTGTGAAACTAGTGTGCATGTATATTAAAAGCAAATAAGAACTATATTAACATGGTAATGTGATTAGGAGCTCATATTTTCAGTGTAAGAGAACACCACAAATAGAAAATCAGGGGAGGGGGCAAGATGGCAGACTAGAAGCAGCGTGCATATGTTGTTTTCATGGATAAGTTTGAAGGTGGTGAGTGAATATCCACCTTCAGATTGATCATCTAAGAGAGAACATTGAGAATCAAAAGAGAAGTGACAGGAGGCACTCAATTTGTGAAGGAAAGGGAAGAAAGGTGACCTACTCTGCAGTTTGGAAGTACACAGGGATGACAAGCACAGATGTGGGGAGGGCACTGAGGAGAAAATCTCAGGGCACAAAACTCCCCCCACAATCATTGCTATCTGAGCTGTGGGAGAGACCCTCCATGGCAGAAGGCTGCTGAATTCACATAAGGAGCTATTTGGAGACTGTACAGTGTCACTGCTTCTGAGAGAAGGCACAGAAGTGACCCACTACCTTGTGAACCCTGGATGCTGTGGCTGGCACCGTTTTAAAATCCTATCCCCAGAGCACTGCCTCTACCCAGGGATCACATCCATTGCTGCTGACTCCACATAATCCCTGCCAGTCTTGGTAGGATGGAGTGGGAAGGATTGGCACTCTCATGAGTGCCATGGGTCAGAGCCACTCACCGCTACTGCTGCTGTGGGATCTGGGAAGGCCAACAATCACTGTTGCCTGTCAACGTGAGCAGAGATGTCCTCAAGCTGGTGCCCAGGAGACAATTTCCACTGCCAGAGAATTCGAACAGAGCAGCTCTCAAGCCAGCACTGGCACACAAATGCCATTGCCCATGGGCATGGGTGAGGCTATGCTCAAGCCACAAGGGCAAATAAATGCCACCATCCACAGATCTAATCTGGGCAGCTCTCAAGCTGGTGCAAGCTGACCATCACCCCCGCCTGTGGGTGTGGGCAGAACTGCTAAGGCTGGCACCGGTTGACAAACACTGCCATTTGTGGATCTGAGTGGGGCAGCACTCAAGCCAGCACGGGCTGTCAATCACCACCACACATGGGGATGGGTGGGGCTATGGTCAATCTACAAGGGACGACAAACCTTTCTGCTTGTATGGATGTAATCTGGGCAGCTTTCAAGCCAGTGTGAGCTGACAGTCAACACGCCTCTGCCTATGGGCAGAAATGCACTCAGGCTGGCACCCACTGACAAACGTGGCCATCCATGGATCTGAGTGGGGCAGCCCTCAAGCCAGTCCAGGCTGTCAGTTGCCACTGTTGGAGGATGTAGCTGGGGCTATGCTCAGGTCACACGAACAAGCAAACACTGCTGTCTGTGGATCTGAGTGAGATATCTCTCAAGCAAGCAGGGACTGTCAATTGCTGCAGCCCACAGGCACATACAGAACTGTTCTCAAGCTGGCAATGCCACCTGCAGGTCTGGGCCCAGGGCAGCTCCCAAGCCAGCATGGGCAGACAATCACCACCACCATTGGGTCGGGGAGGGTTTGCACTTAAGCTGGCATAGGTTGACAAATGATGCTGTCCCCAGATCTTAGTGGAGTAGCTTTCAAGCTGGCTCAAACTGACAATCGCTGCTGCTGACAGAAAAAGTTGTGGCATTCAGTTACTCTGTAATGTGAAGACCACCAGTGACAGCCACAGGGGAATGGTGAGGCAGGAGATGAAGGAGAGCAGCAGTGTTAAATGCTCACGACACATCCTCCTAACTTGTGCTGGGTCACTCCTCCAGAGTAGCACACGAGTGTGCCATCCAAGGAGATCTCCTTCTTTGCAATAAGTAGGAGAGTTCCCAGCAGAGGAAGGTACACTACAAGCTTATCTGTCGTAAGCTGAGAGGAGAGATTTCAGATGAGAAAGAACCAGAATAAGAATGTTGGCAACATAAAAAAACCAAGCTGTTTTGACATCCACAAAGGATCACAATAGGTCTCCAGCAATGAGTGGCAACCTAAAGAAAATTATGAAAATGTCAGAGATGGAATTCCTAATATGGATGGCAAATAAGATGAGTGAGATTGAAGAAAAAGTTGAAAGCCAACACAAAGAAGCCAAAAAAATATTTCACAACATGAATTAAAAAAAAATGAAAAACTTGATAAAGAGACAGACAACATAAGAAAAGATATACTGGAACATAAAGAAATGAAAGAGTCATTTAGGGAATTTCAAAATACAGAAGAAAGCCTCAACAACAAGCTAAATCAAACAGAAGAAAGAATTTCAGAGGGTGAAGACAAGGATTTTGAATTGACCCAGTGAGTCAAAGATGCAGAAAATGAGTAAAGAAGAATGAATAGTGACTCAGAGAAATGTGGTAATATGCAAAGCAGGCCAATATAAGAATTTTAGGTATCTCTGAGGGAGGAGAAGAAAAAGCAGAAAACATGAAAAACCTGTTTGAGAGAATTACTGAGGAAAACTTCTCCGGTATCATCAGATATTTAGATATTCAGATACAAGATAGTGATTGAACACTAGAAAATAAGACATCTCCAAGACACATAGTCATCAACCTGGCCAAAGTCAAAATGAAAGAGAAAATTCTAAAAGCCAAAATATGAAAGCAACAACTAACATACAAAGGAAAACCCTTTAGGCTAACAGCAGACTTGTCATTGGAGACCTTACATGATAAGAAGGATTGGGGCCCCATTTTTAGTCTACTTAAACAGAAAAACTGCCAGCCAAGAATGACATATCCTGCAAAAAACTATGTTTCATAGATTATGGAGAAACAAAGATTTTACAAATAAGCAAACACTAAGGAAATATGTTACCACTATACCTGCCCTAGAGAAAATACTCAAAATTGCATTTAAACATTGAAGAGCATGATAGATACCCACCAGGGTAAAAACACCCCAAAAACAAAGCTTTAAGCTCTAATAAAGCAATAGCACAAAAGAGAAAACAAAATAACAAGATATCATTGAACATGATGAACAGAACAGTATCCTGCAAATCAATACGAACACTGAATATGAATAGTCTTAATGCTCCACTTAAAAGACATAGATGGGCTGAATGGATGAAAAAACACATCCCAAATACATGCTGTCTCCAAGAAACACATCTAATTTGCAAAGACGTGCACATACTTGAGGTAAAGGAATGGAAAAAAAAATATTCCACACAAATGGAAACCAAAAGGGAGAAGGGATAGCCATTCTCATATCAGTTAAAATAGACTTTAAATCAACAATGATAAAAAGATAAGTATGGTCATTATATAATAGTAAAGGGAGCAATTCAACAGGAAGACATAACAATCTTAAATAGATATGTACCTTACTGGAAGTTTTGAAATTCATAAAGAAAATTATACTAGATCTAAGCAAGGAAATGAACAGTAGCATCATAATTGCCAGGGACTTCAAAACCTCACCAACATAACTAGAGAGATCATCACAGCATAAAACCAATAAAGAAACACTGGACTTAAATAGGACTTTAGATCAAATAGACATTTACAAAACATTCTACTCCCCCAAAATGGAATATACATTCTTCTCATCAGCACATGGGACATCTTACAAGACTGATCATATCTTAGGCCACCAAACCACTCTCAGCAAATTGAAAAACATTGAAATGAGACTATGAATCTTCTCGGAACACAGTGAAATGAAATGAAAACCAAAGAAACAATACAAATATCAATGAAACAAAAAGCTGTTTCCTTGAAAAGATAAAAAAATTGATAAACCACTAGCTAGCTCAAACAGAATTAGAAGAGAAAGGACTCAAATAAGCTCAATCATAAATTAAAAAGTAGATATTATAACTGATACCACAGAAATACAAAATATCTTCTGTGAATACTATGAAAAACTTGCTGCACACAAACTAGAGTATATAGAGGAATTGGATGAATTCCTGGAAACACACAACCTCCCAAGCTTGAAACAAGAAGAAATAGACATCCTAGACAGAACAATAAGTAGCAGCAAGATTGAAGCAATAGTAAAAATTCTACCAACCAAGAAAAGCCCCAGACCAGATGGATTCTCATCTGAATTCTACCAGACCTACAAAGAACTGACACCTATCCTACCAAAATTATTCCATAACATTGAGAGGGAGACATCCCTCCTTAACTTATCCCATGAAGCCATTATCACCTTGGTACCAAATACAGGAAAGGAAAAAATAAAACAAAAAAAGAAAACCATAGACCAATCTCCCATATGAGCACTGATATAAAAATCCTCAACAAAATACCAGCAAAACAAATTCAACAGTAAATCAAAAAGATAATCCACCATGATCAAGTAGATTTAATCCCAGGGATGCAAGGATGGTTTAACATATGCAAATCAATAAACTTGATTCACCACATAAACAGAATCAAAAAGAAAGACCAAATGATTATCTCAATAGATGCAGAAAAAGCGTTCGATAAAATCAAGCTCCCTTTCATGATAACACACACTCAATAAACTGGTCATACAAGTAACATACCTCAAAATTATAAAAGTCATGTGTGACAAACCCATAGCCAACATCATACCAAATGGGGAAAAGTTGAAAGCAACCTAAGAACTGGAACAAGACATGGGTGTCCACTGTCACCACTTCCATTCAACATAGTACTGTCAGTCCTAGTCAGAGCAATTGGGCAAGAGAAAGAAATAAAGGGTACCCAAATCAGGAAAGAGGGGTCAAACTATCCTTGCTCACTGATGCTATGATCTTATATCTAGCAAATCATAAGACTCCACAAAAAGATGCCTAGAATTAATAAATAAATTCAGCAAATCTCAGGTTGCAAAATTAATGCACACAAATAAGTAGCATTTCTACGTACTAATAACAGTTAAGCTAAGAGCCAAATTAAGGACTTAATGCTGTTTATAAAAGCTGTAAAGAAAATAAAATACCTAGGAATTTATTTAATTAAGGAGGTGAATGATCTTTACAAGGAGACTTAGAAAACACTGATGAAAGAAATTAGAGATGACACAAATAGAAAAATATCCCTTGCTCATGGGAATCAACATCATTAAAATGCCCTCATCACCCAAAAGGATTTACTGATTCGATGCATTCCCCATCATAATATCAATGTCATATTTCACAGATCTAGACAAAATAGCTGTATGTTTCATTTGGAAGCAAAAAAGATCTCGAATAGTCAAAGCAATCTTAAGCAAAAGAAATAAATCACAAGGCATCATATTACCTGACTTTGAATTATACTACAAAGCTATAGTAACCAAAACAACATGGTAATGATATAAAAGTAGAGATATAGACCAATGGAACAGAATACAGACCCCAGAAAATATAAACCATGTATCTACAACCAATTGATCTTTGACTAAGCAGACAACAACATGCACTAGGGAAAGGAAGCTCTGTTCAATAAATGGTGCTGGGGAAGCTTGATAATCACATGCTGAAGAATGAAACAGGACCCCTACCTCTTGCCATAGAGAAAAATTAAATAAAGATGGATAAAAGATTTATATGTAAGGCACGAAACCTTAAAAATTGTAAAAGAAAAGATAGAAAAAACTCTTCTAGACACTGGCCTAGGCAAAGAATTTATGACTAAAACCCCAAAGAAAAATACGGCAATAACAGAAATAAATCAATGTGAATTAATTAAGTCAAAAAGCTTCTCCACAGTAAAGGAGATAATCAACAGTATTGATAGACAACCTACAGAATGTGAGAAAATATTCACAAACTATACATTTGATAAAAGGATATCCCAAATCTATAAAGAACTCAAAAAAATCAACAACAAAATAACAAACAGTCCCATTTAAATGTGAACAAAAGATATCAGCATAAGTTTTTCAATTAGGGTAGACAAATGGACAACAAACATATGAAAAAAATGCTCGGCCGGGAGTGGTGTCTCATGCCTGTAATCCTAGCACTCTGGGAGGCCAAGATGGGCGGATTGTTTGAGCTCAGGAGTTTGAAACCAGCCTGAGCAAGAGTGAGACCCTGTCTCTACTAAAAATAGAAAGAAATTAATAGGACAACTAAAAATACATATAGAAAAAATTAGCCGGGCATGGCGGGGCATGTCTGTAGTCCCAGCTACTTGGGAGACTGAGGCAGAAGGATTCCTTGAGCCCAGGAGTTTGAGGTTGCTGTGAGCTAGACTGACGCCACGGCACTCTAGCCCGGGCAACACAGTGAGACTCTGTATAAAAAAAAAAAAAAAAAAAAAAACAAAAAAAAACCAGGTTCTCAGGCAAGGCTTTCGGTGTAGATAAAAGTGTACATTTTAGTTGAAAATAGCTCGGTGTGGTCTTTGAGGCCTCAGGGCTTTGTTTGCTTTCGTATTTCCTTCAGTGACATCAAAGGTCACTGGCCTAATATTATGTCCTGTGCTGGACATTTTATGTACTTTATCAGATGAAATTCTGTGGACGTAAACGAAGACCAACCGAATGAGAACGAGCAGAGGCTCATTCATGAGAGCTTGCTGTAGCCAGGGCGTCAGCCACTACCATTTGCATTTTGGTAGATACTTACAGAGGAGTGGGAAAGATTTATAGTGGACAAAGGGGAGGCTTCAGGTGTGCCCTGATGGGAGGCTGCTGGCCCGGGGTGCGCTAACTAGAAGCCCGCATTCTGTGGGATTGGTTGGGGGTTGGGGGAGGGTGCATATTTGGCTTTCTCTGGTTGGTTCTAAGTTGAATTTGAAGACAAAATTAAGTAAATTGTCAGTTATTAATCAAGTCCTGGTCATTTTGGGCTGATTGTTAAAGGGGCTATTGTTTTATGTATATAAAAACAGAAAAAGAGCAGGCCATATGTTTAAGCTTTTGTTAAAGCGAGACTCCGGATACCATAGTCTGATCACCCCTTAGTCCTGGCCCTGCCAGTGACGAGTGGCTACTGAGCAAGACCTGTTACTTCTCTGGCCTCAGTTCCATCAATCTGAGGGTCGAGTTCCAGGACCCCGTGTGAGTTTCCTAGGCCTGCTGCCACAAAGTACAAGTCGGTGGCTTACACAGCAGAAGTGGATTGTCTCACGGTTCTGGAGGCTCAAAGTTCAAAATCAAGGTATCAGGAGGCCTCCTTCTGAGGCCTGAGAGGGAGGATCCATGCCTCTCTCCCAGTGTCTGGAGAGAATTCTCCAGAAGGAGGGCCAGGCATTCCTTGGCTCATAAGTGGGGTTCTCTCTTTGTCTTCACGTGGTACTGACTCTGTGTTCAAACCCCACCTTTTTATTAAGGACACCAGTCCTACTGGATTAGGGCCCCCTCTAATGACCTCATTTTAACTCGATTACTTCTGTAAAGACCCCATTTGCAAGTAAGGTCACATTCTCTGGGCTTAGGACTTTAACACGTCTTTTTGCAGGAAGCACAGTTTAAACCCAAAACAACCCACTTCTGAACCTGCTGCTTTCTTTAATACTGTTGGGTAAATGTCAGCGTCTTAAAAGTCCAGACTAAAAGATGAGATTCCGGAGTTTGCCTCAGTATTATGCCGAGGGATTAAGGTGGAACCGCGTGGAACGTCCATATGGAGATTGTGGTGAAGTCCACATTATGAAGCCAGAGGATAGGGAAAGTAGGTGTGAAGGCATATCTAAGACTTTTGTTTAAAAATCAGCCAGATTGAGCCTTCTGAGGGCCTTTATTATTATTATTTTTTTTACATAATATCTATCGAACCATTGGATTATTGCATCTGAATTTTGCATTAGAAAAATCTTTTGTGGAAAATAGAAATATTTTCGTGGGATATTTATAGGCAATCTGAGGAGATGTGAGACATTTTCCCCCTTTAGCTATTTCGTAAGAAGCGTGTCTCAGTCATTCTCTAATTTCTCTCTCCCTTTCTCTTTTCCAGCCAAACTGTGCTCAGTACAAATTACCAGGATGTCCCAGGGACTTCAGCCCCGTGTGTGGCAGTGACATGTCCACTTACCCCAACGAGTGTACTCTGTGCATGAAAATCAGGTAACATGATTTTACAGCTGCAGGCTAGCCAAGTTTTTTAAAAATTTCTTTTCTTGAATTTTGATTGCTTAGGAGGTAGTGATTCTTTTCTTGTATATAAGGATCAAAGGTGACCTAAGTAGTCCTCAGTTTTCAGACTGAGATTTAAAAAGATGCACCCGTCCTCAACCCCCCCAAAAAAGATGCAAAATTCTTAGTGCATTTTTCAGGTCAAAGTTAGAAAATAAAGTATGTGATTAATCAAGTGTAGACCAGATAATCCAGTTATGTTATTGTCCATGGATGGGGAATTGCCCCAAATTAAGAGTGTTTTAATAGTTAAACTCCATGGAGTATTAAATCTTCTTTTAAATTCAGAGGACACGTGCAGGTGACCTGCACACCTTGTACTACTAATCAGGAAGTAGGACTTACTAACTGTACTTAGTAGGATGCTAAATGATAAGTGTGTTATACTTGGTGGCCTTCATGTACCTAACCAGGTACCATGACTCCTCCTCCAAGTGTGTGGCTTTGTATAGCAGGGGTCCATTCTATGACCTCAGTCTTCATCCAGTTCCTTGGTCTTCTTCGAGTAATTCTTTGGTGGGCGGGGTGGTTGGCGTCCTATGCCCTAGGGTTAGGGAAGAAATGGCAGAGTGGAGACTTTCACCTCTCATTGTTTCCTAGATTTAGCTTTAGAAATGATTAAGTAAATGCAGCTCTGGAAGGAATCTAAGGTATAATGACATGGGTGTTTTCATCACAAATAGTGAGACCGTTTCCATGTGGCCGTGGGGTAGAGAATAATTATGTTTATATGGCTGTTCAATTTGCAGGGAAGATGGTCATGATATTAAAATCATCCGGGATGAACCATGCTGATGGAGCAGTTTACAGGAAAGAAGATGGAGAGACCACCTTCCCCGGACCACTAGATAAATTTCACTTCCCCCTTTTTCTCTTTTCCTATGTTTCCTTGCCTAAGATTTTTTTCCCCTACATTTTCTGGAAGGAGATGTGGAAGACAGCCACATGTAGTAATGGAGGATGCTTGTTTTCTTGGCTTTTGCCCCTTGAGTTAACCGTATCGCCCAGATGACTGGTGCCCTCCTTTATTTAGTTGGAATAAAATCAGCATTGAACTCAGTTACTATTGTTCTCTGTTGAAAATGCCGTTCTCACTGCAGGGGAGGCGAAATTTTACCTCCACCCTTTAGGATTTTTCAGTTGAGCCTGGGAATTAAACGGAGGTAAGATAGATCACCAAGAGGGAAGCATATCAATTTATTTAATGCAAGTTTTTTGTGGCATGGAAGCCTTCATGAAGAAACGAAGGCCCAAAGACCCAGAGTTGAACACTCACATACCGAATTAGACCAAGAGTAGTGAATTGTAAAAATGTGACCAGGCAAAGGGGCTTGGACAAGGATGGTTAATGGGATGGGGAAGTGGTTAGGAGATCAGGATTAGTCTAACAAGGGTTGTTTGTGTAGACTTCCCTTGGCCTCAACTTTCTGTCCTCCATGATAAGGATGTTCCTTTCCTTCTGGTATAGGGAGGCTTGGTTCACTTGGGAATTCATCTCCTCTTTTTAAGAAACAGAAGGAAAGTCAGAGCGATCGTCTCGCACCCGCTGTTTGTCAAGTGCCTTTTACTCAAAGTAGTCAATATCTCAGGGTGGCATATTCCGGGGTGGCACTTTCTTAATTAATTCATCACTCAGCAGCCTCACTGGTTCTTTCCTCGCAGACACAGGTCATGTGGAGTCAGTGGAGTCATTGTTGAGAGGGCAGGATCTATCCTAATATCCCCCTTCCCTGATTCTTGGATAATTAATTTATATGTCATCAGTATACAGCGTTCTGCACAGGACAACTGATCGTAAAATACTTGGAGCTGATGTTAGCCCAACCTGGTAAAGTCAGAGAATCGTTCAAAATCTCCCTTTTCAACCTGGTGCTGTGACTCACACCTGTAATCTTAGCACTCAGGGAGGCCGAGGCAGGAGGATCATCACTTGAGTTCGGGAGTTTGAGACCAGCCTGAGCAAGAGCAAGACCCCGTCTCTACTAAAAATAGAAAAATTAGCTGGATGTCATAGCATGCGCCTGTAATCCCAGCTACTCTGGAGGCTGAGGCAGGAGGATAGCTTGAGGCCAGGAGTTTGAGGCTGCAATGAGCTATGATGACGCCACTGTATTCTACCCAGCGCAACAAAGTGAGACCCTGTCTCAGAAAAAAAAAAAAAAAGAGAAATCTCCTTTTTTGGGGGAGGTGGGCAGCTAAATCTGAGTTCATTCTGATTCCAACATTTATGCTTCAGTTTTCTTATCTGAAAATGGAGATAATGCTTAGCTCAGGGAGCTGTTGTGAGGAAACTGCTTGGCACATGGAAACCCCTGGAATTGTGGCTACTGTTATTTCAAGCATCCCTCCTAGAAAGGAAGAAACACGCCCTCGAAGGCAAACAAATTTGTCTAAAGTGACAGAACACGTTTGAAACTGAGCCTGGATTAGAAGGCAGGGTGTCCAAATTCCCAGTCCTTTTTTTTTTTAGACAAAGTCTCACTCTGTTGCCCAGGCTAGAGTGCCGTGGCGTCAGCCTAGCTCACAGCAACCTCAAACTCCTGGGCTCAAGCGATCCTCCTGCCTCAGCCTCCCAAGTAGCTGGGACTACAGATGTGCACCACCGTGCCCGGCTAACTTTTTTTTTTCTGTATATTTTTAGTTGTCTGTCTAATTTCTTTCTATTTTTAGTAGAGACAGGGTCTCACTCTTGCTCAGGCTGGTCTTGAACTCCTGACTTCAAGTGATCCTCCCACCTCGGCCTCCCAGAGCGCTAGGATTACAGGCGTGAGCCACTGCGCCTGGCCTGTACAACCATATTTATACTGTATTGTATAAACATATAAACAACACACAACACATAAGAGATAGGAGAAAAGAAACTTAGGGAAACGACTCGTTCTCAACCCCTCTGATAGCACCCAGATCTAAGCCTTTGGTTCTATATTCTCCATGGTGAGGGGAAGCGACATATCTACACACTATTTAGAAATATGATCAATCACGTTTGAAAGCAGTTGCCAATAATGGGATCATTTA
>CAUYSK010059870.1:0-13453 GCA_963575035.1 Avahi laniger
TGGGACTGTGAATTAGTACAACCTCTATAGGAAACAGCATGAGAATTACTCAAAGAATTAAAAGTAGACCTACCATTTGATCCAACAATCCCAATACTGGGTATCTACCCAAAGGAAAAGAAGTCATTTTATCAAAAAGACACCTGCACTCAAATGTTTATTGCAGCACAATTCAGAATTGCAAAGATGTAGAATCAACCCAAGTGCCCATCGATTCATGAGTGGATTTACAAAATGTGGTATATGTATAGCATGGAGTACTAGTCAGCCATAAAAAGGATGAATTAATGCCTTTTGCAGCAATTTGAAAGGAACTGAAGATCATTATCCTAAGTGAATTATTTAGACAATGGCAAAACAAACACCGCATGTACTTGCTATTAAATTGGAACTAACCGATGAGCACGAATATGCATAGCAGGAAGTAAAACTCATAATGCAGGAGGGAGAAGAAGGAGGGGATGGGCATAAACCTACCTAACAGGAACAACAGACACCATCTGGGTGATGGGCACACTTATAACCATGACTCGAGTAATATAAAAATGATCCACGTACCAAAAATACTTGTACCCCGTAATACTTCGGGAAAAAAAAAAAAAAACAGTAGAACTCAGTTCTGGTGAGGGTGAGCTGAAGCACTCATATTTTACTTTATGGTGGAAATATAAATTGATTCAAGGCCCCAGGAAAGCCATTTGGCAAGATGTGTTATGAGCAATGGCAGTTTTGTAAATTTTGACCCTGGTACTCCTCTTCTGGGAATCTGTCCTAAGGAAATAATGCAAACTATGAAAAAATGATCTCTAGGATGATATTGATGGCAGTGTTATTTAAAATAAAAATGCCTAAAATCAACTCAACTGTCCAGTAATAGAGGGATGGATAAAGGATAAACTGTAATCTGATGCAATGTTTTGCAACCATTAAAAATTACAGTTATAAGAAACTATGTCAAATGTGGGAAATAATTATGATAAAACATTAAATGAAAATGATATAAAATGCATGAATAAGATGATTACCATTATGTAAAATAAAAATAATAGCTAACACATATATGGTGGCTCACTTTAATACTTTACATATATTCTTGCAATAATTCTATGTGGTAAGTACTATTAATATTTCCATTTTATCGACGATGGGAGCAGAAGCACAGAGAGGTTAAATATCTTGCTCTAAATCACACAGCTAGTAAGTGACAGAGCCTGAATTTAAACCCAAGACAATCTGTGTCCAGATAATGTTCTCTTAACCACAACGATATAAAATTCATCTAGAGTCTGGAATAAAACCAATGTCAAATGCCATTGCTTTTTTAAGGTTGTGAAAAAAAGAATATTTTTTTTCAATACTTAAAATTGTCTATAATGGACTTATATTACCTTTACAACAGAATATTTCTGATAAAACTTTTAAAAATTTAATCATAATATAGAAACCTTCCTTCAGATGTCTACTTGCAAAGCATGTTTATAACAGTTGCTGGCTTAAATATTCCAGAACTGTCTTGAAAGAAAATGTTTAAATACTAAGTTACCTGATGCTCACACAGACACGTAAAGCTAAAATTGTATTTCCACTCATGTATTATGTTTCCTTTTCAATGAAGTATATTCACTGTAATGTGTAACATATGGGGTTTGATGTTTATACCCTAGCAAGACTCTTCATAGAAAGACATCCATTCACTAGTGAGGAAAAAATATCCTTTGTCAAACTACGTGTCCTGCTTTTCAGTTTGTAAACTCTGATCAAAGCAGGATGGGAGCGCTGGGGGGAAGAGTGTGTGAAGGAAGAGGGAATGCCCCCCAGTTCTTCCTCATTCGAACACCAGGCCCCTCTGGCTGATGGCAGGAGGCCCAAACCAAGTCCTAGGGGCACGGCTCGGGTGGAGCCGGATGAAGGAGACCAGTGCTGTGTCTATTTCTGGGGCAGAAGGAAGGGTGCCCTTAAGTTTCCGCTGAGTTAATCTGCTTTGAGGTCTTTTATAAAAGCAAAACCAACTATGCAGGATTTCTTGAGCTCTCACACAGAGATGATTCTGTGTTATAGAGGGAGGTTTAACATCGCAGATGAGTGAGAGAAATTCTAAGGGGGAGGAGAGGACAGGGCTGGCTCCTTCTGCACTTCCCGGTTCAGACTTGCAGAGAAGGGTGGAGCTTGGTCCAACGGAGCAGAGCGAGGAGGAACTGCAGTGAAGCCACCACCGTTGCACAAACCTTAAGACTAATTTTTCTGTTTGGTCCCAGTCCTCACTCCAAGACACTACAAATAAGGACGGTCATTCAACTGATATTTACAGGGAGGGTGTTCACTGCGGGCAGGGCCCGGTGCGAGGTGATCGGGGTTGTCTCAGATCAAGAAGCCGACATGCTAGTTGGGGAGGTGAGATTAACACCTGGGAAAAGGTAACTGACCATCTTGAACTGTGTGTGTGACTCGTATTTGCCGATATGAGAGGTATGGATGTGAGGAGCGCCAGGTCAGTGTGGCAAGACAGTCGGGGGGCACCGTGTCCTCACAGGCGGCCGTGGGGCATGCACGGATACAAGGACAAGCACCTGTAGGTATTCATTATATGCTGGGCACTGCGCCAAGCAATTTCACTATTTTATGTTATTTGATCCTCACCAACAATCCTATATTTATTTTATCAATTTCACAAATGAGAAAATTAACGATTAAAAGTTACATAGCTAAAGAAGAGGCGGTAGTTCGGCTCCCAAATGAATTCTGTTGGACTTCAAAACCCATAAGTGGAAGGAAGGAAGAATACACACAGACATGTTATATATGCATATATGTAGATGTTTTCCCAAAAGTTTTCTAATGGGTTTGAATCAAACAATATGTTACTATTTACAGAGCTCTTCCCCTCCAGGTATTTAACTGGATTTTATCAATAGCCCTGAAAAGTAACAATTTTAATTACCTCAATTTCACAGATCAACTGACGGCTAGAGAGTATGACAGATAAGTAAGCTAGTTAAGTGAGATAGTCATGCATCGCTTAAGGATGGGAATACATTCTGAGAAATTTGTTAGGAGATTTCACTGTGGGAACATCATGGCGTGTACTTAACACAGACCTGGGTGGCACAGCCTGCTATGCCCCTAGGCTATGTGGTGTGGCCTATTGCTCCTGGGCTACACACTTGTACTATAATTTTTTTACTTTATATACCTTTTAATTTTTATAACTCTTGTAATAACACTTAGTTTAAAACATAAACTCATTGTACACCTGTACAAAAATGTTTTCTTTCTTTATACCCTTATTCTATAAGCTTTTATCTACTTTTAAAATTTTTCAATTTTTTTTTACTTTTTATAACTTTTTGGTTAAAACCTAAGATACAAATACACACATTAGCCTGGACCTACACAGGTTCAGGATCATCGGTGTCACTGTCTTCCACCTCCACATCACGTCCCACTAGAAGAGTTTCAGGGACAATAACACGCATGGAGCTGTCACCTCCTGAGATGACAATGCCTTCTCCTGGACCACCCCCTGAAGGATCTGCCTGGAGGCAGATCCTGTAAAGAACACTTTATAGTTAACTCTTTTTTTTAATAAGTAGAAGAATTACACTTTAAAATAGTGACAAAAAGTACAGTATAGTAAATTTATGTACAGTAAATACATAAACCAGTGATGTTGTTTTTGATCACTATCAAGTACTGTACTTAATTATATGCGCTACGCTTTTATACGACTGGTGGCACGATAGGTTTATTTACACCAGCATCACCACAAACATGCGCCTAGTGCATTGTGTTGGGACATTACGACAGCTATAATGTCACTAGGTGACAGGAATTTTTCAGTTCCATTATAATACGATGGGGCTACTGTTGTGTATGCAGTCCACTGTTGACTAAAATGTTATGGGATACAGGGCTGTAAATGCATGAACCCACTTTTTCTGACTGTTAATCCCATGCTCTGGCCCTTACTTGTCCAGCATGCCTTCTCTGACCACTGCTGGTGGGCTAGGGCTCTGGAGACCCTGACTGGAAGGAGAGGAAGCCGACTCCACCCCACCTGATGGAGGAAGAGGCACCTGATCTTTGTGTGCCTTCACCAATGGGGCGGTGGGTGCTGGGTGGGCATGCACTGGGGACTTTATGCTCCACCTGGGGACCTGGGATAAGGTTGAGGAGGGCTTTGAAGATCCCTGAAGCTGAATCCTAAAGCATGAGTTTGCCAAGAGAGCAAGATAGACGAAAGCATTTCCAGCTGAGGAAATGACCCGTGCAAAGACAAAAAGACACGAGAAGCCACACAGGGCTCTAAGAACTGCTGATAGTGTGTGCTATGGACTGAGCAATTGTATTCCCCCAAATTCAAAGGCTGAAGCCTCCATGGGATGGAATTTGGAGGTGGAGCTTCTGGGAGGTAATTAGGGCAAGATGAGGTCGTGAGGGTGGGGCGTCCATGATGGGATTTGTGTCCGTATAAGAAGAAGTGAGCAGAGCTTGCACTGTCTCTCTGCCATGTGAGGACACAGTGAGAAGGTGGTCACCTGCGAGCCAGGAAGAAAGCCCTCACCAGGAATCAAATCTGCAAGCACCTTGATCTTGGACTTCCCAGCCTCCAGAACCATGAGAAGTAAATGTCTATTTTTTAAGCCACCACCCTACGGTATTTTGCCATACAGCCCAAGCAGACGAGGACAGTATGCTCTCTCCACTCTACATGATTGCCTTTTAGGTAGACACAGTTCGCATCTCTGCAGAGATGATGAGTGGAGCTCCAAAGGGGTAGCAAAGGCTTGCAGTGAAAAGAGATCTCCTTTTATTCCTTCCCCAGCTGCCAAACATCCCTGCACCCAGGGCTCCTCCAAACCACCTGAAGTCTGCCCACTGTAGTTATTAGACCTGCTTCTAGGAGCCTAGCTGAAGTTTCCAAGAGAGAAAGATGTCAGTGTCAGGCAATCATGCCCATCACCCCCTATGCCAGACACCACCATGGCTCTGAAGCCTGGCTGACTGGCGCAAGAGGCTCTGTCGGACAAGATGCTCTCCAGGAGGCAGAGAGCCCCCTGTTCCAGACCAGCTTGGTTTGGTTTTGTAAAAGATTTCTCTCTTATCCAATTATAACAGAAAATTCTCCTCTGTTCTCCAAGCCCCAGCTGCCCTCTACGCAGTACCCAGAGAGGACAACACAATCTTTTCATGCATTCAAAAGTCAGGGCTGTTTGCGAGGAAGAGCATTTGTCTGTTCACCACTCCCTCTCTCCCAACACACAGCTCCCTGTCGATGCTGCAGATTTCTGCATTAGATAGCTGGTAGCCCATTTCCACTCCCTAATTTAGCAGATGAAGATGATTACTGTATTTATGTTGTGTGAACAGCAGCAGACCAGGGAACTGAGACGCGTTTGATCCGTCCAACTTAAGTCTCATTTCCTGCACACGTGTCTCTGGCTGCTTCACTGCCGAGACCCCGGCAGGGGAGAGGCACGAGGAGGTGTGAGTCACGTCTTGTTTGTTAGCACAGGAGGAAGTCCCAGGACCTTTTGAAGGGGAGAAGGGGGTGGAATGATGGGTACTTCAAGTTCTATGAATCAAATATGAATTGAACTGTAATCTGGGCTTTAAGTAGACGGCTGCATAATAAGTGTTAAACAATTCATCTTTCTGTCAGGCGGCAGAAAGTAATTTATTCATTACCATTTAAGCAAGAAGAGATCTTGCGTGTTTAAAGAGAGAAAACTTTAGCGTGTTCCATTTGCAATGGCGCTGCAAAGGGCCCAAGTTGAAAGAAAGTGCTGAAAAGGGAAAGGAGTGAAGGAAGCTTTGGAGCATCCCACCTTGATGTGGCTTGGCAAGTATCATTAATTCCCTTTCAGCATCCAGTTGAGAAATCAACCAGGCTTAGTTTAAAAATTCTTCAGATGAAGAATTGGTACATTCAGCAAAGCTTGATCTTACTTTATGCATCTCATGCAATCTCCAAACAGCTATGTGTAAGGTTAAAAACCTTATATAATACATAAAAATGTATTAAGTTACATTTTTTTCTTTGACTTCCATTATGATTGCACAGATGTATTTCCTTGAAACCCTAAAATACAATAAAAGCACCATTTAGGCCTCTTATGATTCACTGCAAGCATTTTACCTTTGTCAACATGCAATCTATAAGTATTAAATCCTCCCACAAAACCACAAGTAAAACATACGAATTTTCGAAATAATCTTAGCACATTCAGGATGAATCACATGTCTTCTCTATTAAAACTTGCTATATAGCTAATTTTCACTTTCCTACCATTTTTCTTGACTTCAGGGAACTGAAGTGTATAAGCAGCCGTAGTAACCAGTAGAACACATCAGGATTTCTGCCAAACTTATGAACTAGAGGAACCATATGGGGAGGAGTTTTCTTGGACAGAATTCAGTCATACCACTTCACAAGTGTTATGTACTATACCCACTTGTTATTGCATAGCAATTATTTACTATGTTGTGTTATAAAGAGACTGGTATACAGTTCTGTTTTAAAACTTAGTGCAATTCTGTTTAAAATGCTAGAGCCAGAAAATATGTCTGGCCATCTTAAGAATTCAAACCAAATCTTTGATAGAGATCAGATTCCAAATTGTTTGCTAAAATAATCCCGGGGTGATCTCAAGAAATTCAATGCAAAATAACTTTTGAACTAATTAAACTTTGAGAGAGAAACTATTCAAAAACAGAAAACTCTAGAAACAAGACCACGATAAGAGATTTACATGACACAGATCTAGCATGTTTAAGGCTGAGTTTCCTCCATGGAAAATGGAACACTCTCCAAAGCGAGAATGACCCCACATGTGGGACCGAGTCATTCTTTCTAATGTAGCGTAGAGAAGATGCAAGGACCAAAATAAACATGGAGCCTAGGACTGCCGTGGAAGTGTCTAGAAGGCAGAGCTATACTCTATGATAAGCTGCACACTGTTATTTGAAGAGGGCATAGAGTGCTCTGTGCATTCGTGTGTCTACAAAAGCAGTGCGGGCAGATCTAGATCCGACTCCCTTGGAGGAGCTCCGCCCTCACACATGTAGCTGGCCACACTCAACGCCAGCCTGCAGGACTACTGCCTTTTAACTACGATTAAAATAATTCATCATAATAAATATTTAAACCTTTTTCATATTTTACAAAGTAATGACATAAAAGCTTGAGATGGTAAGGGCAGACTGGCCCAAATGGAAAACTGTTTTCTAAGCACAGGTGTTTCTTCAAACAGATGTGACGGAGTGAACAGACAGACAATGGCCCACGATAGGAGTTTTGTCTGTTTGAATCTTTCTTGAAATGGAATATAGATTTTCCTGTATAGTAGTCAGGGGCTTCTTTTAGGATTTTTTAAAGCTAAAGTTTGTAGGAGAATCTTAAATGGAATAATCCAACACTGCTCTCTTAATTCTTTCTTTTACACCAAACACAGATTACAAGAAATCATAATCCGGGGCACTTGCTGTGCACTTATTTACTGCTATCTATCTGTCAGTAACAACAACAATACCATCTAGCATTACTGAGCTGCCAGGCAGTATGTTAAGCACTTTATATATGTGGTCTTGGTTAATCCTAATAACAACCCTCTGAGGTTATTATTCCCATTTTACAGATCGAGGCAGTAAGTCACTCTGGGGGCATGTGATAGACATGATTTGAATGCAGCTTGTTCTGACTCCTCATCCACGATTTTAACCAGTAAGCCAACTGGAAATAAGCTGACACTGAAGAGGGAGTCACCTTTATATCCCTAGACCTATAAAAGGATGGACATATTCTAGTGGCAGCAGCGTACCCAACAAACACTTTCCATTTTGTTCCTTACCACTGCTCATAAAAGTGTTTTAATAATAAAGAGCAAAACATTATTTTCTTTTTAGGTGTTCCATGCCAGTTGCCTTCTTTGGGTACTGCAAATACAAAGTCTAAACAGAACTTGTTTGAATGTTAGTGGCCACATGTTTTGGGAACAGGCATGGAAGAGGGTGAGGTAGAAGGACATTTGTCTGGAGAACAATAGTCGTGGATGCAAATGGATGTGTCTAAAGTGGATTGTGGCTATTTCTCCTTCCTTCTGGCTTCTGCAGAGAAAATAAAAGTTTCTACTTCTTGCAAAGAAAAAGGAGAGTAAAGAAACAGCTAAAAGGTGACTTTAGGGATTCTCTGGTGTTAACAGAGCCATCAAAGACAAGAATTTTATTTCATGTTTTCTGCAGGTGATATTAATTACAGGGTCTCTCATTCTAAGCACCAAAGAGTTACCTGGTAGCCTGGGGACTTGTGACACCCAAACTACTGTAGATGAGAAGAAGAAAATGTTAAACATTTATTGAAAGCAGAAAAGGGAAAGAGAGATGGACTCAAGGCTGGCAATTATTAATACCTAAGTGTACTAGATATTTATAATTTTAATATAACTTTTAAAATATTCTTAAAGGTATCACTAAAAATGTTATACAAGCCATCAGGTATTAGTAATCCTCCTAGATTAATGCTTTGCTCTGTTAATGAAGAATTATATTTTCACAGGAAATATATATTAGAGTTATCACAGGCTGTATTTTGAAATTGGGTTATCTACATCTTTGAGGAACTTTGACATTTACACTGCATAACTCTTAGCCTCGTCACCTGCTGATATATACTTTTTCCTGTGGGCAACACTTGCAAGCCCCACCATCACATTGGCCATCGTTAATCAAGGTCCATTATTAATCCCTCTATAGACAGATGTATTGGCTTTACATTCTTCCTGAAGGGTCAGGACCTAGAAATGTACACATGCAAGATATTCAAATACGACAGCCAATTCACAGGTCTGTAGATAAAATGACCAAGGTGAAACCGTACTGACTGAATATGCACAAACTACATAAAAATGTAAGAGAATAACAAACTCTTACCGTTATATGTGAAGCTTTAAGATTAAGGAAAGATTTACACATTCATTATGTCATAGATGTTGCTCACTAAGATTCATTTGAGTAAATTCCTCATTAACGTATGTTATTGAACAAGTGATGATTTTGGCCCCTAGGCTATATCTCATGTCGTGGGTGATGCAGATTAAATACAACTTGGACAAATAAAAGGAAAACTAGATGTTATCATCACGTCAGATAGGAGCTGTAAGCTGTCTCTAAATTCAGAAGAGTTCAGATCAATGAGGGGAATCTTGCTGACGTGAAGGAGTCCCATTTCTGGCTCTGCTAATACATGTGCGTCTATGAGCACAAAAATGAGCACTATGTCTAGATCCCATCCAGGGCTGACGTGTGTTCCTACAGCAGCTGGCAGGGCTGTTGGGACAGGAAAATTAGAAATTCCAGCTCTGCCAGTTACTAGCTGTGGGATCTTAGCAAATGAATTAACCTCTCTGAGCTTCATTTTTTTTTTTAGATCTCTAAAACTTAAAAAAGAGTACCTGCCTTGTGCAATTCAAAGGACTGTTTATACATCAAATGAAAATAGATATGCACTGAGCTTCACAGTTAATCTGCCTCGAGAATAAAGAATAGATTTTGTAACATGGCTGCAATGCCCTGCACCATGTAGCCCTGTCTCTTGTACCCCGCCTCATTTTCCACTCTATTTAGCCATATACCCTCTGTTCCAGTAACAAGAATCAAGTCACCATTTTCTCCCATGTGACAACTATGCATTGCATGTTATTGTGTTTCACTTGCATATCTAATGCACATGCCACTTGATCATCATAATCCTTGGAGGCAGACAGAATAGAGCTTGCCCCTAATTAGGAGTAAAGGTTTGTAAAAATAAGTGAACTGCGTAAGTTCCACACAAACGGTAACTGGAGGAGCCAGGACAGGGTCCAGATCCATCCTTCAGGGCTGTCTCACGTAGAAAGATTTTGCCCATCTCTCTGGATTAGGTGGTAACCCCTAGAGGGCAGAGAATACTACTCCTTCTTTGCCTCCATACTGTCTGGTGCAGAGCTTTCTGCAGAGTATAAGTCAATAAAAATGAGTGATACCGAACTGAAACTGTGAGAGCTGAGAGAGCGCCACGTGATCTTCTTAGGGTACAGGGCTTGTGGGAGTTCAGGTGCTGTGGACTGAACTGGGCCCCTCCCTTTCCTGTCCAAATTCCCATGTTGAAGCCCCAACCCCCAAGGTGATTGTGTCTGGAGATAGGGCTTTTAGGAGGTAATTATGGTTAAGTTTGGTAATTTAGGAGGTAAATAAGGTTAAATTTAGGAGATAAATCACAGTAAATAAGGTTAAATTAAGGTTAAATAAATAAGGTTAAAAAGGATAATTATGGGCGGAGCCCTCATCTAATAGGATGGGTTGCCTTATAAGAAGAGAAGGAGAAAAGTCTTTCTTTGTCTGTACCATGTGAGGGTATAGGGAGAAGGCAGCTGTCCGCAAGCCAGGTAGAGGGCCCTCACCAGAAATCAACCATACTGGCACCCTAATCTTGAACTTCCAGCCTCCAGAACAGAAATTTCTATGGTTTAAGCCATCCTGCCGAGGGTTGTTACGGCAGCCTGAGCAGATTAACATATTAGGGGTATATGCTGTATCTTGGGCTGTTGGTGAACTAAGTCCACCCCGGCACTGCTCATGGCTTCAATGACTTGCTTTCTCATTTCTGATAGTATTTGCTACATCATAGTTATAACAATGATCATGTCAAAAATATCTTTAGAACATTCTGAAGAGGCTCCACTTCTGGTATGTGCTCAGGAGGTGTGGGATAGCTTTACCCATGTTAGCTATTGCTCACAGATCCAAAAAGAAGTCTCATGGAAATTTAAAAATACATTGAACTGGATGAAAATGAAAACACAATATATCAAAATCTGTGGAACACAGCTAAGGCAGTGCTGAAAGGGAAATTTATAGCACCAAATGCTTACATTAGAAAAGAATAAAATTCTGAAATCAATAAGCTCTGTTCCCAATTCAAGAAACTAGAAAAAGAAGAACAAAATAAACCTATAGCAAGCAAATAAAAAAAGACATAATACAAGAAATTCATAAAATCGAAAACAGAAAAGCAGTAAAATAATTCAATTAAACAAAGAGCTGCTTCTTTGAAAAGAACAATAAAATTAACAAATCTCTAGTAAGAATTACAAAGGGAAAAAAAGGGAAGATGAAAATTAGCAATATAGAAAGGAAACGGGACACTACAGGCCCTTCGACCATCAGAAGGATAAGGGAATACTATAAACCATCAGAAGGATAAGGGAATACTATAAACAATTCTACATGTATAAATTTAACAAAGTACATAAAATGGGCCAATTCCTTGAAAAACACAAACTATCACACCTTACCCAACAATAAATAATTTGAATAGCCCTATAACTATTAAGAAAATTAAATTTGTCATTTAAAAACTCCCCCAAAAGAAATCTCCAGACCCAGATGGTTTTATTGGAGAATTCCACCAGACATTTAAAGAATTGACACCAATTCTATACAATCTCTGTCAGAAATAGAAGCGGCACATTTTCCAATTCCTTTTTTTTTTAATAGAGATAGAGTCTTGCTATATTGTCCAGGCTGGAGTGCGGTGGCTATTCAGAGATGCGATCATAATGTACGGCAGCCTTGAACTCCTGGGCTCAAGCGATCCTTCTGTCTCAGCCTCTCAGGTATCTGGGACTTGTACCACCATGCCACCTTCCAATTCATTTTATGAAGGTAGTATTACTCTGATATGAAAACCAGAGACAGTACAAAACAAAAACAAAACTACAGATCAATATTCCTCCTGAATATAGATGCAAACATCCTTAACAAAATATTGCCAAGTAGAATTCCGCAATACTTAAAAAGAATGATATAACATGATCAACTGGGATTTATTTCAGGGATGCGAGGCCAGTTCAATATTCGAAAATCAATCAATATAATGCAATATTTTGATAGAATAAGGAACAAAAATCACATAATCATATCAATTGATGAAGGAAAAGCAATAGATAAATTCAATACCTATTCATGATAAAAGCTCTTGGAAAGGTAGGTAGAGAGAGGAACTCCTTGAACTTGATAAAAGAAATCTAGAAATAAAACCCTGTAGCTAACATCATACTTAATAGTAAAAGACTCACTGTTTTTCCCTAAGATTGAAAAAAAGGTGTCTACTCTAACCACGGCTATTCAATATAGTACTAGAACTCAGGGTAATAAAGCGAAAATAAATAAATAAATAAACGAACGAAAATAAAAAGCATATGCATCAAAAAAGAAGAAATAAGACTGTCCCTATTTTCAGATAGCATAGTTGTCTATATAGGAATCTCAAAACATCAACAAAAAAATATTTTATAACAATGAGTAAATTCAGCAAGGTTGCAGGATACAATATCTACGTACAAAAATCAATTGTTTTTCTATATACTAGCAATGAACACAAAGGCATCAAAATTAAAAATACAATACCATTTGTAATTACTCAAAAAATAAATAAATATTTAGGTATAAATCTAACAAAATCTGTTCAGGATTTGTGTGTTGAAAACTATAAAACACAGATGAAAGAAATCAAAGATCTAAATAATTGGAGAGACATAACAAATTCATGGATTGGAAGCCTCAATACAGTAAAGCTGCTAATTTCCCCCAAATTGATATATAGGTTTGTAATAGGATGAATAATGATCACTCAAAGATGTCAGGATCTAATGTGTAATCTGTAAATGTTATCTTATTTTTAAAAAGGGTGTCTTTGCAGATGTGATTAAATTAAGGATCTTGACAAGGGGAGATTACTCTAGATTATCCAGATGGGCCCTACATCCAATCACGAATGTCCTTACGAGAGAGGCAGTTGGCAGAGAATGTGATGTAGAGACAGAGGCAAAGATTGGAGTCACATGGCCAAGAATGCCATCAGCCACCAGGAGCTGGAAGAGGCAAGGAAAGGACCCTCCCCTAAAGCCTCCTGAGGGAGAATTTGGATTGCTGGCATCTAGAACTCTGAGAGAATGCATTGGTAGTTTGTTACAGCAGACACAGGGAACTAATACAAGGTTTAACACAATTCCTATCAAAATCTCAGGGAGAATTTTGTAGATATAGACAGAATTATTCTAAAATGTATACAGAAAGAAAAAGGAACTAAAACACTTTTGGAAAAAAAGAGAATAAAATGGGAAGAATTATTCCGCCTGATTTCAAGATACCATATAGCTATTGTGATCAGGACTGTGTGGTTTTGGTGGGAGGATATACACAGAGATCAAAGAAACAGATCAAGAACACAAATATGCCCAGATTCTTGATGAAGGTACAAAAACAATTCAAAGGAGGAAGGATTGGCTTTGCAATAAAGGGTCCTAGAGCAACTGGACATCCATGAGCAAAAAAAAAAAAAAAAAAAAAAAAGGATTCTGAAATATAACACACACCTTAAATAAAAAAAAATTCAAAATTAATCATGTACTTAAATTTA